>PVJD01003254.1:0-169194 GCA_004026545.1 Mormoops blainvillei | reverse complement strand
CCCCCCCTTCCCAATGTGTGGTTGCCTCTTGCATACCCCCAAACGGGGACTTGGTCCGCATCCCAGGCATGTGCCCTGACTGGGAATCGACCGGCGACCTTTTGGTCCGCAGGCCGGTGCTCAGTCCGCTGAGCCACACCAGCCAGGGCTCTTTCTTCTTTTAAATGTGTATGTAGTGGGTCTATTAATGATCCTTCTTCAACATAGGCCAGTGCAAAAATGTTTTAGGCAACTAAACTAAGAGCAGTCTGTTCCATTGTTGGGCAGTTTTAAGAGTTTTAAAAAGATAGTATTGAATAGAAAGGATCTTAGCCTCCTGCCCTGATTTGGGCTTAAGAATTTGTCCCCAAATTAAGATAGGGTTCTGGTGAAGTTGACTTAATCTTACTTCAAATCTCCTCAGTTCCATTGTTTTTGAGATTTGAAGTTAAGCCTCCCTCTACCCCTGCTCAAGTCTCATTAAGGGGAAATTACTGAGCTTGGATTTCTCTTGTGTCAGCTTGGATGTTAGACCAAAGCACCACCACAAGCCCAGACACCTGGTATGGGTCTGCTCCTGGAAAGGGACTCTCCCTGACCTGGGTTTCACTAGTACAAGGCGTAAGCAAGTGTGCCAGTACTGTGTTCTTTAAGCTCCTTTCTGATCTTTATGTGCCTAATCTTGTTATGTGAGAACAATGACTCCTGCCTGCCCTACCCTTAAGAGTTACTAGGAGCTCTGTGAGAACTGTAAAAAATCACCTGTACCACTTCCCAAATTCAGGAGAGCACAGTAAGGCCTCTGTGGACTCTCCGTGGGTGTGCACTGCTGCCAAGGACTGTCAACTCTGTGCTGTGTGACCCTTCATGCTTCTCACACGTCTTTGCAGCCCAGAGATTAGAGCTGTGGACTTGTGTTTGCTGAAGGCTGGTGAACCACGCCCCTGGTTTGTGCCCTGAAAGGCTAATGTTCCCAGAAAGTGCCTTGGGCCTCTGTTGGGGGCGAGGGCGATGGCGTAATGCCATGTGGGAGACTTGTCTCAGCCTGGCAGAGGGTTGCTGTGTAGCAGTGGAACGTGGTGCCTGGAGGTTGCAGTGCTCTGGTGGCCCTCACCTGGTTTGACATCAGAGTCAGGTAAGCAGCCCCTGCCCAGGGGGCCTCTTTGAGTGCCTGCTTCCCAGAGGGGCCTGCGTAGGATGGGGTGCCAGCCTCCCCGCCTCTTTTCTTCTGTCTGCAGAGGGCCCAGAGGAGCAAGTATAATGAAGACCTGTCCTCTTCCCAGGCTGCTCTGGCCAGCCTCACACAGTGCCTGTCATCACAGGGTGGGTCTCGCTGACTGTTGGTCTCTGTGCACACCTGTGACATCTCAGAGGTCTGACTGGACTCTGGGGTGACAGGGCTCATTCTGTTTCTGCTTTGGATATACAAACTGGGGCTATTAATTCCAATTCTGTGGCTCTGAGCAGAAATAAACCTGTCTTCCCAGACTCTGCCCTTAGTCACCACAGGTCCTTTCCTTTGTGCTTTCTACCCAGTTTCTTTTCAGAAAGTTCTTTCCTCACAGTCGTGGGACAGGGATCAAAATATAAAACTTATTATGTAAAAGCTGCAGCTTATATTCCAACTGTTAGTTTCCCAACAGAGAGAGCCTTTGAGCTTTTTACAAACCTTTTCTTGTAAAACAAGAGGGCACAGGCATTACAAAGGGAAACACAGTCATGAAATGCACTTTCTCACTGAGACTGTGCATTCGCACGAGAGGTGACAGAACACACCGATGGAGAATATTGTGCAGGCCATAGCAGTGGGCACAGGATTTTGGGCGAGTTCTGTGGGCCAGACAGTGTGGGCAGGCAGGACAAGAAAGGCAGGCGAGTTTGGGCCGAGGTTGTCCAGCAGGCCTGTTTGGAGGAGGTAGAGCACGGATTTGGGGGTTGAAGAATGGACTGGGTTTTTACTTCTGCTAAGACGTGCCCATTAAAAATTTTTTTGACCCCTTTTGATTAACTGTGAGAAGTGTAGTCTCTTAGTTTTTCTTTTAACCACTTGTTTTGTTAAGATGGTAAAATTCTCTTGTCCCAGAGGTTTTAAGTTCAAATGCCTTGTTTCTGATTAAAGTTGAAGATTTTAAGTTATTTAAAACTGAACATAATTAGGGGGAAAAGTTTCATAACCTGTTAAAGGATGCGCAGAAAATTCCCACTTTGGTTTAGTAGCACTGTTAAATAATGCGTCTCTGGTGTGTGTCAGCAGGCATGCCTGGAGAAACCAGGTCCGCTATAAATAGACGTCGTCAGACGTGGTGCGACGCAGCTCCTTCACGGGTGGGAACAGCCTCCAGTGGTGTTCCGGGGCTCCTGCTGTACGTGTTATCCACACGGTGCGTGAAAGTATCAATTTGCACTTTTGGGCTGTTAAAGCTCAGCTTCTATCCCCATATGTTTTTTTTTTTTTCAGTAGGGCACTCCTGGGGGAGATTTTTTGCTGTTATGTCACCTTTCTTACTCTGTCTTCAGTGGCCAGAAACACAAGTTTCCCATGTGACCTGCAAATTCTTAAACTCTCACACATCGTTGAAGGGGCAGAAGAAGACTACCACCATAGTCCATTTATCAGGAAAAAAGGAAATAAATGAAGAAAAGTTACTGAAAAAGCTTATGTACCCTCTTCCTCAATGATCATTTTGGAGGATTATAAGAAATAATACTAGTGTGGAACATGCCCTGTGCACAAAAGTCACAACCCAGGTAGTGCTGTCCTGTCGTGTGTTTTTTTTTTTGTCTAGCAAAATAATCTTGTTTTTCAAAAAGCTTTATTTATTTATTGTTTTAGGGGGATGGTGTAATGGAAATTAAACAGCTGACAGAAGTTTATCCAGTACTTTCATTCAACCCTAATTTATTCATTGTTTTTATGTAGTCCAATGGGGCTAATTACAATTGATATCTTCTTTTACAGATAGCTACAAATTCATTTTTATCTCTTAAGTGACTTCTCCCCTTCCCACACAGAAGGGAGAAAAACATTCTTTTTTGACAAATACCTAACTTATCTTTTTGTGACAATTTAAATAACTAGTTTTTGAGGTAAAAGTTACAATGTAGAATTATTTTCAGAAATTTCGAAGAAGAAAACGTAATTTCCTTCCAAACATACAGTTTTCTTATTTTATATCCCTTTATTTAATTTATGATATCTGGAGGCTTGGGGTTTTAATTTAAAACAACATTAGCCCGCAAATTTAAAATAGATATTTGTATACAAATTATAGAAAGCGTATAAATCTGAAAAAATGAAGTTCTTCTAAATAAATGATGATCTTGGATTTTTGTTTCTGGAGTGTTTGCCAAATTAAGTTATATAAATATCTTTCCTTCCATATGTCTCTAATAAATATGTAATGTTGCTCTGTTAGAGGAGTTCTATTCTTTGTTTTCTACAAGGAATATGATCAGATGTAATATGAATTTGATTGGGGTGAAGTAAAATTCTCTAACTGAACCAACTGTAGGAATGGCCACCTTTGGAAGAACCTGGTTCTTCTACTGAATTTAATGTAATGTGTGGAAATTAAATAATGAATAAATAAATGATCAAGATTCATGTCTTGAGAACTTTCTTCAGCTGGCACAGAATGTTATGTAAACCTGTGTACTGTGGGTTGGAATACTTATTTTATCAACATGCATTTTAGATGAAAATCTATTTAGGTTCATACCATGAATTAAGTAAAGAAGAGAAACATCTGACATTAAAAAAATTAAATCTGTGTATAATATGATCGTATTTGTCCTTACTGTAATAGCTTGTCACAAAAACTTTGGAGAATACAAACATTATGTATGCTCCTTTAGAAAGTACAGTGTTTAAAAGTTAGTATAAAGTTTGTGTGTAGAGGCATGAAGGTAGAGGAGCTATTCATTTCAGGTCACAGTGTGGAGTGAGATGTTGGGGTGCTGTCTCAGGGGTCCTCGGGTGTGTCCTAGAACTGCTAAAAATGTACACATATGTCATGCCTTTAGCGTGAAATATTGGAAGCCACTAATTCCTCAGTATGCCTTGCTAGAGGCAATCTGTGCAAACCTTAGAATAGAGCATCCTTCTCCTGCCGTGTCTGTCAGAGGCTTCTTGTCGGCGTGTCATTGCTGAGGGAAGGCCGGAATCATGTAAGTGCCCTGGCTTCTGGGGGTAAACGTGTGCCGTTCCTGATTCCGTGGCAGCACTTGCACACCGCGCTCACTGAGTTGCCAGGAAACTTTTAGGCGACTCAGCTGGGTGATAACTCGAAAATGTGCATGGCAATATGGTGATGCGGGTTTCCCCCCACCCCTTCTAAGATTTGAGTGCTTCTCAGTTCGTGTAGTTTTCATAAGGAATGAGAGCTGGTTTATTGTTAGTGATTCAACTTTGAATCAGAAATTTCCCACTTGTCTTTCAAGCTTTTGAATCTGTTTAATTAATTAACGAGTGTCCCATAATTGCAAATTTTATTTGTAAAAGTTTTAAGCTGATAATGTACAAGCAGAACAGAAATGCAGAAACAAATTGGATTTCAAGGTTGATACAATGCTCAGTCCCAATTTCATTCTACTGTTTAATTAATCAAATAGCCCCATTGTTTTCTTTGATTGTCTTCTTAATAAATTATATGCATTCCTAATTAAAGGACAGATTTATGCTAATGTTGATTTAAGTTTGTTTTCGTATGAGGGTTCTACGAAAGATTTTGTGTGTAAAATGGTCTCTTCTCCTGGTTCAGGCAGCGAAATGGAGAGAGAGAGGGAGCTTCTATTTCGCAAGTGACAGGACTGATAAGAGAGCCTTAGTGGGGTGGTGACCAGTGGTTCACCTTAAATATTGCCCTGGCATTGAGGTAGGTGTCTTGGCATTGAGTGTGGAGGGAGAGGTTTATGTGGTGCAAGTAGGTTAGGAAGCGAATGCCTGTGCCAGACAAAATGTTGAGTAGGTGAGAAATGATGCGGTCTTAGGCACAAAGAAGCCAGTGTTTGGAGATCCAATTGGAAATAGTCAATTAGGGTGATAACATATCTAAAAAGACATTTGAAGTTTTGAAATGTCAAATATTTTGAACTGTCTCATCTCTTGGTTGATGTAAACACACGTTTGGTTCATTTTGGGCCTATTCTTTTTTGTGTCCGTTTTCTTTTAAAATGGGATCACAGGCATTTACCAGAGTTGTATTCTTCATTTTCTGAGATGTTAATTTGTCATTTCTACACTAATTGTGACTTATTTTGTCACTGTTTTGGATGTGTTCTCACATGCTAACCTCATTGGCCCAAGACGTCACCAGAAGTTGAGAAAAGCTATTTTTAGTGGGGTGGAAAATGAAAGTATATCAATTTTTAAAGATGTCGCTGAATTTTCAAACAAAACCAAGAATTTCCAAAGAGCTTGGACATTTGTGCATTCTATAATGTTGGGAGGTCTTAGATCAAGGCTTTGGATTTTATTTAGGTTCTTTTTTTCATTGGTCATTGTTAGCAAGTCACTACTGAATGCTTAATAAATAAATATAATTGTTAAGTTCTTAACATTTTAAAATAAATATTAGGAAATCCATTTCAGAGGAAGTGATAGAGGAGTTGTGCTTTTTTTTTTTTAAGCCCCGGGGTTGTGGTTTACAAAAGTTGTAACTTTGAGGATCCTCCGTTGTTATATTGACAGAATTTTTGCAGCAGAGGCTATAAGTGAGTACCAACATTTAGAGAGAGGCCATAGCTAAAACTTTAAAATGTTTTCCTTTTAAAAAAATTTCAAACTAAATTGTGTTTCTTTTAAATTTTACTTCATAGTTTTGCCCAAACTAAGAAGTAAAAGAAGTTAAAATAAAAATTTACAGATATGATTTTGATTTCTTCAGGCTCTCTGTGTCCCTGGAATATAGTCCTTTATTCTTTGATGGTAGCTATCTCTTTTCTGAGTTTAAATTTACAAAACCGATCCTACCTCCTTCCGCGTGTGTGAAACAATTAGTTGATTGTGGTCTGTTGGGTCAGATTACTAGATTATTTACAGACAAATTGAAATGTACATGGTCCAGCACAAATAACACGCCCTTTTATTACAAGACCCTTTATTACAAAATCATAAGCATGTAAACCCTGTAACTTAACAGTATCACACTCAAGCATACCATATGACATTTTAGGTGAAATGTTCAAATAAAAAATAAATTATTATACCCATGTTATCCCCTACTGATCACACTCAAGCAGACGTTACTTCTGCTGGTCCCTGTACTTTAAAAAAGTTTCTTTTAAAAAAATTATGTAAAAATGTCAACTGGTATTAAAACATTTTAAATATATATTAGATATTATATTTTGACTATGGTTTAAGGAAAGAAATGATCAGGGTATAATTTGATAATCTGCGAATAAATGCCATCAGTAGTAGATTTGTTACCTGAGCAGTAGACTTTCTTCTTTTTTAATCTCACCCCCATTTTCTTTAACTTTATAGTTTTTTATTATCTTTTCTCTGTCTCCTGAGTACTCATTGTTAGAGAACTTGATGTTCTGAAGTTTGCTCTCTCCAGAGCTTCAGCTCTTACTGTCTCCTTCAGAGCCAGTTCTGAAACAATCCCCTGTGGCTCCTGCACCTTCCTCTGAGAGAGTGAGTCCTGTGTCCCAGGCGGTGGACTCAAATGGCTTAACGTTGGTTGACTTAAAATACCAGGAACACTGCTTCCAAGAAGAAACAGGTTTTAAAGGAAGAAGAACATTTTTTTCTTTCCTCCAAATTTAGCTCTTCATGCAAGCACACATACACCAAAATGCGTGAGTGAGCGTGCGTGTTCTTACTTTTCTGTGTTTAGACACTTTTTCTATAAGGATGACCTTGTAGTATATTCTTAGCGATTGCTATAGTTTTAGTAACTTGTATAAATTCATTCATAAAAGAGTCTGCTGACCAGTGGAGCTTGACATTGTAAATCTGCAGCTTGTGATATAACGTAAAGCATTTTAAAAATAAAAATTAACAAAGCTCCTCTGGAAAAGGATGCAAAATGGTTTTTGCACATTGCTCTGAAATGGTTTCTTCCATAAACTTGGAACTCCAGAAACCTGGAAGCTGATCCCTGTAGAATACTGGACCGAAGTTTATTTTTAAACCTTTTTAAAAAATTCTACAGGAAATAAATTTGTTTGCCTTTTTCCTGTGGTGCCATAGTGTCTGAATTTTATTTCTGTTCTTGTAATAGGCAGAAAAAATAAGGCAACCCGTTTGCTAATCTTCTGGGTGCTTTGTGGTGCTGTGCTGTGGGGCTGAATAATTATGATTAATTGTAAGCTGGACCATGTGCATTTCAGAGAGTAGATCATAATTAAATAAAATCTAATGATTTTCATGTTGTGCTGCTGGTCTGTATTTCTGATACATAGCTTTGTTATTCCTACACAATATACTCTGTAATTGCACAGATGTTGTTGAGCTCAAATTTTAAGTGATAAAAAACTTCTGGACTGCTTTCTAATGAATGAGGTTTATATTTATTTATATTTCACAGACTAGACCTAAGAAAGGTGGAAACTAACAGCTGAATCAAAGAGAAAGCAGGTGGTCAATAGCACACCTGCGTACATAGTTTAATCAGGGTGCAGATTGGCTTTCTTGTGTATTAATGTTCATTTTACATGTTATATTTTTATTTTTTTAATGCAAAAATAAATTTATGCTAATGATTTAAAATATTTGCAGTGATTTATCAGTTGTGGGCTCGTTCTGAGCATACCTTTAAATTCAGAAAAAAGGTTATTTTATGTGTTGGACTTTAAGTTATACGTATTTATTAATATTTGTACTAGAAGTATTTCTGGTTGATTTATTGTCACCTGTGTGGGTTTAAGGTTTTGTATAGCTGCTTGGAAATTAAATACATTAACTGAAAAGAGTTATTACATTACTTTTTTTTATTAGCCTGAATCGGCTTTATTATTTATTTAATTTATTTTAAAATTATTTATGCTGTCACGGTTTTCCCTGTTCTTTCTCCCTTTTCCCACCTCCAACCAGCCCCACCCTCTCCCATCTCTCAGTCAGTCCCCATACAATTGTCCATGTCCTTGGGTTGTGCATAAATGTTCCCGGCTAATCCCTTCACCATCTTTCATCCAGTCCCCCCTGCCCTCTGGCAGCTGACGGTCTGCTCCTTGCTTCTGTGCTTCTGTGCTTCTGTTTCTGTTTCGTGCGTTAGTTTATCGTGGTCGTTAGATTCCACATATAAGTGAGATCATGTGGTATTTGTCGTTCACTGACTGGCTTATTTAACTTAGCATAATGCTCTCCAGTTCCATCCATGTCGTCCCAAAAGGTAAGAGTTTCTTCCTTTTTAACTGGTGCTTAGCGTTCCATTGTGTAAACGGACCACAGCTTTTTCATCCGCCCAGCTGCTCATGGGCACTTGGGCTGTTTCTAGATCTTGGCTATTGTAGCTGCTATGAACTGTAGGGGTATGTTAATTTTTACTTAAGACTAATTAGTATTGTTTACTGGATTGGCTGATTAAGTACTTTCTTATCTCTCTCCACTAGTTGTTTTCCAGCTCACAACTACTCAGTCATTTCACTGGCAAAAAAGCTTGTATCCTATACTGTTACCGTTCCCAAAATGAGAATGGAACCCACCTTGCAGTGTTGTTATGATGATTAACAACAATAATTTCCATTCATTATGTCCAGTACTAGACATTAGAATTAAGATGCTGCCTGTATCCATTATCTCATGAAATGTTTTTCAGAGCAGGACATCAATCATCAGCGCTCCCCTTGGCTTGACCAAGGTTGCTCATAGCTCCTAGGAAGCTAAGTTAGGACAATGCGTGGAGAGCACCCGGCACAGTGCCTCTCACACTATTGCTGTTGTTACAAATGCATAACACTTATTTTGGGATTGTGCCTAAGGAGCTTAAAACTAATTTTTTTTAACATATTGCCTTAGGCTTTTTAAAAATCATGGTTGTGCTCTTCCTGAGGGATAATTTCTTTCTGACTAATAGGGAGAATATGGATATAATTAAGAATATTGGGACATATTTTAAAAAGGATTTTATATGTTAAAATTGTTTTTAATTTTTATAATTTTAAAGGATTTTAAACATAGCTTTAGAACACTTTGACCTATACATAGAATTACATACAGATATTTCTTGCTTATACCCACGTTCATCTGTAGCTTACACAGTATATTTATGGGTGCATACTATATTTAAACTACTTTATTCTAAATGTTAGGCATGACATTTGTTTTCCATCTTCATGTACATGGATTAAAATAAATTTTATCAGTTTTTAGTCCCCTCTGTCCCCCCACTATTGCATTATGAAAATCTGTGTATGGAACCTCAGGAGTGGTGGGATTCTTGCGGTCTGCCCAAGATCCAGGTTTTTTATTCAGGAACCTCCTATATTTTTATTCTGATTTGCCTTCTTAGAAGTTCATAAGGAAGGAATTCTGAAAGTGGTATTAATTTTGTGATTTGTTTGGTCATATCATCACCAGGGAAGGGATTCTTCCTCTCCCTCAAGATAGATAGCAGGAGAGGAGGCCAAACAGATTCAAAAGAAGAGGTTTACTGAAAACAAGGTGGAGAGAAAGGAGAAAGGGACGGAGCTTGATGCGTGCAAAGAGTATTGCTCCTGGAACTGCTGCTGAGGTCTGGCTGTATAGAGCTGGGTTCTTCACACCATTGCAGTGTCGATTTCTTTGCCATCCAAGTTCCTGCCCTGGGCGGGTATCGTGGTGCAGGCACAGGGAGACGCTCTTTGGGGAGTGCTTGAAGAGAAACTTTAGACTTATCTAAGGAGAGGCTTAAACAAAACAAAACAAAACAAAACTGAAGAGCATTCTCATCCATTTAAGAGAGGCTCAGCTTGTCTCAATATTTGAAATTAAATTTGATAGGGCCCTAGGAAGACCTAGAATTACTCCCTTATGTTTATTTTCCTTGCCTTTCTCAGGACAGGAGTCCTCTGTGCTCCTCTTCATGGTGTGGTTTTTTCAGTTTTGTTCAGGTAATGCCTCTGTAAGTGTTATGCTTTCTTGTAAAATATTTTTGTTACTTCTGCAAAAATTTAACATTTGACTAGTGTATTTACTTTCCATTTTTATTTTGAGGACTATAGTTATATAACAGTAGATTAACTTAACTGTTAGGCAAGGTTATGGTTTTAAAATATCTACTTTAAGGTACAAAGTTGTGGTGGAAAACAGTACTTGTATTACCTGTGTTTTATAAGTAACTAGTAAACACCGAATACCTCTGAAAACATAATTAATTTTCCCAGTCACAACAGAATTTTTTAATGCAAGCATTGAAGCATTATGACTGTAAGAACAAACTGGTCCTCCTCATTCTGCCTAATTCTAGAATCATGATTTTCTTCCATTTTTAGGAATAAGTAAGGTTGTCAGGCATCATGGAAATATATTGATTTCAGGTCTCCTAAATTGCTGAGGGACTAGAATGTTTTTAGCAACTAGTTCTTTTTAAAAGAGAAAAGAAAACCCCTTTTTGGGCGGGGGATCATTGTATGAGAGTATTTGCCTGGGTGCTGCTTACTTTCTAAAATCAGAAAGAGTTAAAAATCTCCAAGTTTACTCTCAACAGACACATACAGTTTAGCTTAGTCAATTAAATTTGCAAATATAAATAAGCTGTGGGTATTTTCTAATTGTTCCATTTGGTAGCACAGTTTATGAAACCTAGAGTTACTCATATACAGTGTTTAGCAATTTCATTTTACTCAGAATCAATAAAGATTATGAACTGAAAGAAGACACAGTCAAAGAATAATTCCTAACATGCCTAGCATGTTCTAGGAACTCCATGGATATTCTTTAGTCAGTGAGCATAGTTCAACCGTGATCATACTGATTCCTTAGAATTTTCCTCCTATTCATTCTTGGTACAGGCATGCTGTTTTTCCTTTGATGATGTATCACCTTTTGGTATATCTGAGCATTCCCCCAGAGGTCCTCTAAGGCTGGATTTCTGTTAATATTGTCTGCATAGTGATTTAGTTGTTTGAAGAGTGTCCTGTTCCCACAGTGTCCAACCAGTTTTTGATGAGTTCTGCCCTTTTCTGTTGTTTTTCGCACAGTGACACAATCTGGCATGTATAGCATGTTAGCTGATGGAAGAGTTTGAAGAGCAGCCAGTGAGACGAACCAGACTCTTACTCAGGAGTGGCCTCATAACTTGCAAGGCACGGTACAAAGTGAACGTGTGCACCCTTTGTTCATAAATCAAGAATTTCAAGACGTTGACCGCAGAGCTTAAACAGGCGTGAGGCTCTGTGCTAGTGCACGCGGATGGCCTGCACCCCTGCTCCTATTCCCAGACAAATGAAAGCAGTCCTCCCTGAGGGCTGCTCACCGAGCTTTGGTCCTAGTGCTGGAGAAGAGAGTCGATCGGGTAGGGGTTGACTTAGCTCTGTCCATTTTAAGTCTTTGATTGGTGTTTCCTTGCTAGTTCACCCCTGGCCCTCCCATTGAGTGCAGAATGAGCTCTGAGGGGTTCCATGTGAAACACACAGAAATGTCTGATAGGTACCCAGAGATGAATGCACCTTTTCCTCCCTTTTCTCAATACATTTGGAACAGAAAAAGGATGATAAAAACAGATACTGCATAGGGTCAGTGCCATTCAGAATCTGCAATTTCCATTCATATTCCTTTTCCTTCCAATATCTGGTTACTTTATTATTCAGCTTTTTTTTTTTTTTTAAGCTGTTACACATTAAAAATTCCTGTTGTTAGTACAAAACCCATCCTATAAGCGTCATCTTGGGAGTGCTCTCATCTTTATTATTTGTGATATGACTCTGAAATGGCGTGCGGGTTTTAGCACATTTGTGTATTCCCTGGAGGATTGTTTGCAAATATTGGTTGCATGTGTTGTGAATTTATCTGTAAAATGATGGAATTTTTATGGTTATAATGTATCTGGAGTAATGACTGTGTGGGTGGGATACGTTGAAGCTCTCTGTTCATTTTGAAATCTGTAAAATGCAGAAAATTTGGTCCTGCCTTTCACGAAACTTAGATTGCCCGCCGAGATACATTTGTCAGGTTTGCCTGCCACCTTTCTGGACAGCTCCTTAGTTGTCCCAGCTGTGTGAGGCCTGTCCTATTGACACTGTTAACTTTTATAGAAATGTAGCTCCTTTACTGCCTAAGACCCATGAAAAACGAACCATCCAAGAGAAATCTTGGAAAATCATGCACCACAGCATGCTAACTTGATGAAGGGAATTAGATCAGGCAGGTTTTCTCCACTTCTGCCTTCATCTTTCTCCTCCTCCTCCTCCTCCTCCTTTCTCTTGGTCACTCTGCCTATTTGAGGCACCCATGTTCCCACACTGTCTTCCCCTCCCACCCTGAGCATATACGTCTAGGTACCCTGCCCACATGTATGGATATGTATGATTTCTCCTATGAAAACTGGCGAGATGAACGAGAAATTACATTTGTTTATTGATTAACTGGTTAGTTTCAGAACTCTCACAGAGACCTACTTCATTGAGGCACATGTGCTTTGCGTTTCTCTCTTGTGAAACGAGGGTTTTGGGGGAAAACCCCAAAAGTCCAAATTCAGAATCGATTCTGAAGAACTGACTTGTAACCTTATTCAAATTCATAAGAGCTTAAATAGGAGAAACTGATAGGGGAACTCAAGGGTTAAAGATTTTAACTTCAGTCATAGTTGATAGGTGTAAGTGATTAATGCATTTGGAAAGCTGTTATTCCAGGAACTGGAATGCATAACCTAGAGACTGCAGGAAGTGCACAGCAGTTCAGTGTGTGTGCCCCAGGGGGTCTGCAGCCCATATGTTGGTGACACAGATGAGGAATTCTTGATCCACAGGAAGGGTGATGTGGCTGGGGCTTCTCCAGCCACACTGCGTCGGCCATTTTCAGTTTTCAGAGTCTGTTGATTGTAACCTTCTTGCTCATATGTACCTGTACTTAAATCTGACCCTTGGCACGCGGCTTCCTGGACAGAAATAAAACTGGATTATCGGTTATGTTTTGGAAATGTGCCAGAATTGGTGACCGGAAGAATCCGTATGTTGCAGTATGCTGTATAGTTATGGCCTTCAGCATCCTCTTCATGCAGTAGCTTGGAAAAACACCTGAATTTAATTCCCAGCAGATTTCAATATGAAAAGGGCAGTTACCTGCAGAAAATAATGGGAAGAATGGTTAACTTTATCTCTGAACATTGAATCAGATAAGTTTCCAGCTGCTGTTTTCTATTTTGTTACTGGACCAATGTCCTATATAATTAGGGTGTAACCATTTAATATTCAAAGAGTTTTTAACAGTCATTCTCAGTGCTGTCACTACAATATTGCATTCTGTAAATGTCATTTTGTTGTGTCCGAAACCAGTTTTTAATGAGGTATCTCTAAGGTACATAGGAGAAAAAATTGGTAAATTATTCAAGTTCCTTTCACTGTTGATTTGGAAGTGATACATCTTTATAGAATGAGATTGTACATTGGACAACTTTTTTATTGGGAAAATATTTCAACTTGTGTTGATGAAGATTACATTCATATTTAAGAATACTTGCTTTACCTCTGACCACACCATTTTGAGCATTAACCAAAGTTCCTCTATTCTTAACGAACTCTGTCGTTTATTACAAATTTTTAAACTATTTCAAACAAGCCTGTGCAGTTCTAAGGAGGAAGATAAATGAGATGTAACTTAAGAGAAGTATTGGGAAAATGTTCATATTTAATGTTAAAGGGTTTAGAGTAGCTGACTGGTGTGGTAGCCTCTGCAGCCTCTCTGGTTAAATACGGATAAATGTCTCAAGCATAAATTTGACCAGATATCATCCTCTAAATTAAATTACATTCTTAAAATGAAAAAAAAAATGTTGATCAACAGATACAGAAGCACTAGGAAAGCTGCAGCAGGTCCGCAGCTCTTATTTGATTAACGTTTTTACTAACCCCCTTACCTACCTTTCTTGTAAAAAGGTTGTCTGGGGATGAGACATTCAGACTGTTTGTGAGGGTACATAACCCACCTTCTTCTCAGACCGCTGGCATCTGATTAAAGTGCCTATAAAGATTCAATCCTTGTCTCCACTTACTGGTTCTAGTAGTGACAAGCAGCATGAGTGCTGACTTTTCTGGGTTCATAAGTCACGTACATGGGCACAGGAGCTACTGCTCCCAGGGGTGACCAGCCCGGAAGCATCCGCACCCCTCCCAGGACAGTGTCCCTTTGTATAGGAGGATAATCGTAAAACCATATGGCGGGCAGTCCGTAGCCCACCGGAAAGAACGATGTGATCCTAAGCTGACAGATAGCATGAGGCAGTTATCACACTCTGTACATTCATTAACCTCCCTCCTGGGGCACGATGTTTACCTTTGGGCAGCATTCTGGTTTTCTGGGTGGCCAGCCAAGCCTAGGGCTGCACAGGGTTAAACAGAGAGTCCAACATTTCCCAGACACCTTTGCTGCTGGAGCCATATTGCACCTAAAGTAAGTTCCCCTACAGAGGGAATCAACCCTTTTGATTTCAAGGTAACCGTTTTGGTGGGAAAACCGGGTGTTTTTTGAATTTATTGTTCTTGAAGGTGTCTGGGAGCAAGCATACCTTTGACCGTCGCCACCTTCCTGAAGGATTTGGGTGTAGAGGAGATGGAGGCATACTGGTCCCTTTTCCTGGTGCCTGTTGTGCCCTCTGCTTGTTGTCTTTCATTCAGCTCAAAGCAGTGGCCTAAAGCAGCTTAGTATCTGCCTACTTTTCTCTTTTTCCCGTGACTCCACTTGTATATTTTATGCTCACTTTACATTTTATGTTTTTCTCTACATGTATGTTTTTTGTATATTTTTATGTTTCCTTCCCCGTTTTCTTACCCCTGCTCCCTCTATGTTCTGTCTTGATGGGATGGGCAATTTTGGCCTCATATACTGTTTACATACTTCTGGTTAGGAAGTCTTTGGCAAAGAAGCGAGTCATTGGGATCCTTCCTCTTTGCTAATTGCTTGGATAATTGAGGTTTCCTTCTGAGTTTTGAACTCTGATTGACTTGGGAGCCCCTTTCTCCAAACACAGGGGTGAAATCCCCATCCCGAAATGAGTATCTACTTTTCAATGTGTTTCTTTACTGTTTGCCTTCAGTTTTCTGTTATTTTGGAGGGAAATAGGCAGAAGGGACAATCTTTGCAGATTAAACCCAGGCAAGTTAATTTCGTGATTGGGCAAAGAGTATTAACCCCTGGGCCTCTTGGAATGTGTCAGGTCGTCTCTGCCAAGGGCAAGATGCCATCAAGGACAAAGATGAGCTCTGAAGGGGAACAGCCATGCAACTTTATGAACATCAGAGTTCCAAAGCACGAGGCCTGTGGTCCTTTCCAGTTTAAACTTGCAGCCCACCAACGCACAATTCACTGAAAAGCTGCCAGCAGAGAGTCATTTTCGAAGTACAACATTTATTTTTCCAATCTACTCCCCTAGGTCCTATCCTCTGCATAATATTAATACCCATTTGCTGCCCTATATTTGCCTGTGCTTACTTCTTTCCATTAATCTCTCTCTACCAAACTATCAGTCACGTTAAGGGATACAACATTTTGAAATTTAAAAACCACAGCACTACTGTTTGTCAACTCATTTTGACTATATCTAACCATTTTTAAGTGCTAGTGATCTGGGATGCATATTTTGCATATTTTGAGCTTCAGGTTCTCTTTCAGTTAATCATGGGCATATATGGACAGTAGAGAAGGTCTTTAAAAAAATCAAAGTCTTTATATGGCAAAGGACTGAGGAATTTGTATGTGTTTATAAACCCACAAAACTGCTGCCCAGATTAAGATATAGAACATTTCCTGTGCCTGTTTTGCCAGTGGGCAGTCAGTACTTCTGATTCATCACTACAGATTCAAGTTTCCTGTTCTTGAATTTCACAGAAATGGGATAAAACATTATACATCCTTTTGTTTATGACTTTGTTAGCTCATTTCTATGTCTGTGAGATATATCCATGTTGTTAGGTGCAGTAGCAAATTGTCTACTACTTATTGTGTGATTGTGCCACAACGTTTTATTGTAGTACTGATGGACATTTGGATAGTTTCCAGTTTGGGGCCACTTCCAGTCAGTGGTGTACCTAATGTATTTTGACACCAGCATGGATCGTTTTTACTCCATCCTACTATTCAACAAAGTTACAGTGCAAAAATGGAAAAAAGAAATGGATAAATAGTTTTTAGCTATGTTTAATAGGTTAATAGGTGACAGAGGCTGAGTGAACACTGGCATTTGGATCATGGAGTGAGCCACAGAGTGAGGTCTGGCCTAAATGAAGGTCAGCGATGGCTTGTTTAAGCCTAGTGCGTCCGACACTACACTGAGACCTGGGTGTGTCGTATTGAAGAAGACAGAGTTTTAGCATTTAGCAGGGGGTGATCAGAGTGTAGTGATGATGACGGACATGTTGTATTTAATTCAGCTGTGTGTGGGTTTTGTTTGGGGGAGTGCGTGTGGGGGGCGGCGCAGAGAGAATGAGAATGAATATGAATGAATGAGAATAGTGGTGAGTGGGGAAAGCTTTTCAGACTTGAATGTTGACTCAGTCGGTTGAACTGCAGGGGCAGTGGCAAGGACTTCCCTGGCAGAGGGTATATAGTATTTACACTGGCTGAGACTGTGACATGGTTTTGTGTTGGTAACTCTTAAGTCGGTGTGCAGTTTTGAACCATAAAAGGCAAGGCGGGTGGAGGGGCTGGCTGGGGTGTTAGGCAGGGTTGGGACCTGGAGGCCTTTCTTCTAAGCTGTGCTGAGAAGCTTGGGCTTTCCGTGTTAGGCATGTAGGGGAGTGTTTGGATTTGCCGTTTTAGATCTCATGGCAGTAGCTTTGTCCCCTTTATTAGAAGCTATTCGTAACACTTTACTCTTGGTGTCTCCTGGTTTTTGATGGCTTGTGACCTCTGCCCTAGTTCATCACAGCTTTCAAATGTATTCGGTGCTGGAGTACAACCCAATTTACTCCTGAAGTCCTGGTGCAAATTGAAGCATGCCTGATAATAGTTTAGTTTAATAGATATTTCAGAAAAAGAGCCTCATTTATAGACATTCTCTTCTCCTGCACTTAAATTTTTTTTTCATTTTCACATTCTCAAAAGAGTGCTCTGAAAGCTTACTATGTAACATAAATTGAATGTCCTATTTATTTTTACCTCTGAATACTAAAGTATGTTATTCCAGGATGGACCATTCCTTGTAATAAAGCTGTAAGTTTAATTTCAGACTGACATCTGGTGCCAATTTTATGTTTCATTATTTTATTTATATTAAAACCCCAATTTTCCAAATATTCATTAATGTCTCTTTTCATAATTATATCTTAGGTTTTCCTTTCAATAGGCATTATTTATAAGCCTCTCCCATCATTCTGCAGGGACTTCTGAGATGCCTTCTTGCTCTTTAGGACATGTTAGAATTTCTGTTTTTCAGTGTCTGTAGTAAGTTTTATGAATATGTTCATGATTAAGTACATTCTGGAGTTCTCAACTAAAGATTGCTTTTTGACTCTTGCAAACAGACATTGATGGGTCATAGTTTTTACTTTTGTAAGTTCATTTTAAAAGTGTATGAATGTCTTGGAAGTTTCCAAAAATGGTTTCAGAGTTTGTGGATTATGGTTTGATAGGCGTAGAGGCTGCAAGAAAGTCTCTAAGTTGGAATCATAACTAAAAAATAGTAATTGACACCCAAGGGCAAAAATTGGAATTTTTTTTTTTTAAAAACAATTATTTAAGACTAATTGCTGACCGAAAGTATAGTCTCATCATGGAGGCAATGACACCCGCCTTGGCTCACCAGACCAGTCAATCAGGGGACAGTGCCAGTGGTGAAAGACAGTACCGTTCTGGCCTCGTGCCATCTGCTCTCCATGTGTGTGCACCACATGCAGAAAATCAGGATATTTCTTAGAATTATTTTCTCTCAGAAACAGTGTTTTAAATCATAGTAAAGTGAAAATTGTTTTCCCAAATAAGTTGTTTGTCCTAAAACTTGTTGGGGATAGTTTTAAGCAAAAAATATAATATATAAATATTTAACATATACTATATTATGTAATAGATAACATCATATTGTTACCCACTATATAATTATAAGCAAAACCAACAGATTATTAACAAATGGTAAACATAGCGGAGGACATGCAGGCATGCCTCTGAGGAGTATTGTGTTCTCTTGGCTGCCGGTTTTGTCCATGTGCTGCTGAGAACACCCTGTCCTTCCCAGCTGCTCTTATTCTTTCCAGTAGAATCTTGAATGCCTGTCAGCTGTTAACTTTCTCCTTGCTCTAGCTTATCACACCAGGACCTTTTCTTTGACTGTTCTGTTAGGAACCTAGAAACTGGGGTTTTCAGTCTTTGCTAAAGCAGATCCTTGGAATTTCTTTGTCTCTAGGGGAAGGGGGTTGTAAAATTTACCCTCTGTATATTTAAACTCTACAACCAGCAGCAATTTATTATTAATACCCCTTAAGCTAGCTAAACCCTACATATTTTCGCAATCTCTCTAGATTTATATAAGATTGAGGTAATATATTTAAAATTGTTCATGTAAACCTCTGCTGCTCTTTCAGATGGCTGCTTTAGGAATGCACAGCCCCTCCCCCTCCCCTTTTCTTTGTTATCTCCCCAAATCTGGACTTGGGCTCGGCACCTGTAGTGTGTATTGGCATGTTCTTCGAGCTTTGAAATTTCTTGCAGAGTACGCCCCCTTTATCATGATTTCCATTTCCATTTCCATGGTTTCAGCTACCCATGGTCAGTAATGATCCAAAAATATTAAATGGAAAATCCCAGAAATACACAACTTGTGAGTTTTAAATTGCACATTGTTCTGAGTAGTGTGATGAAATCTTGCACCATCTTGCTCTTTCCCACCTGGGAGGTGAATTATCTTTGTCCACTGTGTCAGCGCTACAGAGCCTTCTGCCTGTTAGTTACTTAGTAGCTGTCTGTGTTATCTTGTCGAATTTCCAGTATTGCAATGCTTGTGTTCAAGTAACTTATGGTACTTAGTAATGGCCCCAAAGAGCAAGAGCAGTGATGCTGGCATATCAGGTATGCCAAAGAAAAGCCATAAAGTGTTTCCTGTAAGTGAAAAGGTATCTATAACATAGGAAGAAACATAGTATCTGTAGGGTTTGATACTATCTGTGGTTTCAGGCATCTACTGGGGGTCTTGTAATATATTATCCATGGATAAGGGGGAATGACTGTATATTTAATGGAACGAAAGTCCATATGCAGTTATGTTTAACTAAGAAAGCATATTTCCCAAAAAAGGAGTAAAAATTAGGGTTGGATTAATATTGCTTGTAAAACTGAATGCCCCCAAGGTAATCTGCACAGATGTGCCGAATCTCACCTTATCCCTAGTGATTCTGTAGTATGTAGCTTGTATCAGAGCTCAGGAGCAAAAGCAATAATTGGACCAAAATTTCATTTTTAAAGAGTAATATGGTCTCTACTTCTAGTATTTTCCATGGAAAGCATTGGTATGCATCATAAGGATAAAATAAAGTTTTTATTGTCACCATTTATTTGATATTGAACAAGACTAGGAAAAAGAAAACCAAGATAATTCTAACGCATAAACTGAGAATATTTTTTAACCTCAGTAATGAGTCTTTTCTACTTGAAATAACTAAATGAAAAATAAAATTTTACTTTGTATCTGTTTCAGTGGGAAAACTTATATTATCCTATTGCAAATGTAAATTTTATTTTTGTCCTAAAAAGTTATTTAGTTATAGTATCAAAAGCCTTCTTCCTTAAAGTAGTTTAGATGGATGAGACTGAAAAGCATCCTCATAATTTCATTTGGAATGCCATTGGGTACACCTGAGGATAATTAAGAACATACAGTGAGCCCTGGCAGGGTGGCTCAGTTGGTTGGAATGTAGTCCTGCACACTGAAAGTTTGCAGGTTCCGTCCCTGGTCAGGGCACCTACATAGTTTCTGGGTTCAATCCCCGGTTGGGGCATGCATGCGAGGCAACAGGTCAGTGTTTCTCCCCCCTCCTCTGTCTCTCTCTAAGATCAATAAACATATCGTTGAGTGAGGATTAAAAAAAGAAAAAAGAAAATGTAGCTAAGTGAACACGAAATTGGAGGCCTTGTACTGTGTAAGGCGCTTTATGGAGTATAGTCATGTTTTTTGTTGTACTTTGTAGTTGAAGCTCTGGATGAGAACAAAGGGTCTTTATCCTTCATTTCCTGAGGATATCTTTAAACTCTGAATGAGTATTCAGTAAACACTTAATGCCAATGCAATATAAATTTCCATTGTAGTATCTTTAGTATTTTCAACTTCTTAATCTTTGCCATGCTGAGAGGAAAACACTTATCCACTCCCTCATTCCACAGGAATGACTTTAATTTAATCAGAAGCCGATCTGACTTCTTTTAAAGCTAGAACAAAAGAACGAAGACAGACTTTCACAGACTGTAGCCTGAGCTTGACATCCCAATATTCTACAGGAATATTTTGATTTTTAAGCCTTAAGAAGATCTCAGATATTACTGAATGGCGAACTGCAGCCTCACGTTTACTGTTTTTGATAAGCAAGTCAATAATAGTAATGATAATAATCCTTTACTGTGTTTCCACTATTTGCTTGGCTGTGTCTTGGGTGTTTTCGGCTTTGCTGTCTTCAAGGCAGCTGATCTCATGGTGTTGCTATGAAGAAACTAAAGCTCAGAGAATCACTTCACCAACCCCTGGGGTGACTTACTCCCTATTTTTGAGTTTTTCTGGTCTTTAGCAAAGCCACATGAGAGGAGAGTTGAAGAGCTTTTTATAAGGGGTACAGTGAAATGTATATTTGTGTAAATGGGTCACAGAGTTAAGAAAAAAATCTTGGGGAGGCCCATGTAGCTCACTTTTTTATAACAGAAATGACTATACAATTTTATTAAGGCTTTCTAGTAGTTGAAAGTATCAGATTAAATGTAATAGTTTTTAAATGTAATAAAAGCTTAAGTGTAATTAAATTAAGTGTAGATTGTGGGTCATTTCAAAGACGCTGTTTTTACAGATTGATTACATGCATACTAGGTCCTTCACATACCGTGCTTTGATTGAACAGGAAGTCTTTGCTAACAGATTGTGTCCCCTGTGCTCTGTATTGTCCTGAGGGCATACGATTGTCTGTCAAAGTAAGTAATAAACCTTCTCTTTGCTCTCTGTGAGGTGGAAAAGGAAGTTGTACTATGAGTGCTTGGGAAGAAACATGTCATTATTACAGGCTATAATAAATGTAAATCCATGAAAAATCGTTTAGCTTCAAACAGCTGAGTAGCAGAAGCTTTAAAATCATGCCCCAATATTCCTTTCTAGAGCCTGGATGATGGAAGAATTACCTACCTCTTTTAGCTGTGAGACTTCTAAGGCTTCTTTTTCAGAATCTGCCATCTCTTGGCTTCTAGCAAGAAAACAATATCAAGTCTTAAATGACAGACATGAATTCCTAAGTAAGTTAAACTTTTTCAAGTTTTTACTGAGTTTAAATGATACCGCTTATACAAATGATAGCTTAGGTCTTTACTCTGTCGCTGGTACTGAACTAACATTCTGAACTGGAAATGGCAGGCTCTCTGTTCCCTGTCTGGGTGATCGCTGATAAAACATTAATCACTCAAGGTTCTGTTCAAGTCCATTGATGGAAATGTTGAAATGTAATTTAGCTCAAGGAATTGAATTAATGTTTTCTAATAGCTCTGTGGTATTCACTAATTTATAGGTTCTCTTACTGGAAGGTGTGCTGTATGCACATGCATGTTTCTGTGTGTGCGCGCATCAGTTGATCTGAATAGGTGACTACAGATGATACATATTCTATATGTATTAACTCAATGACTGGTGAACATTAGTGTGGTTTATTTGTGCCTGTCATTGTCACATTTATTGTTTTATATGCCTGGTACAAAGTAGTAATTAAGAACTGTTTGTTGAATTAAAAAGAAATTTAAATATACGTGCATGTATATATGTAGGCTAATATATGTGTATATATTACTTTCAAGCAAGTTTAGAATTCTAATTTGATTACTTATATGTGAATCTCTAGCATTTGAACAGTTTTATCATCATTTCCCTCCTGTATAGCTCTTTTACCACCTTCCAACCTCCACTCTCTACCCCATAGCATTTTTACCTCAAGTCCGCATTTCTAACGTTCTTATGTCTTTCTCACCGCCCATACCTTTTAAAAAGTTAAAGTAGGATGCAGCTTCCATTTGCCTCTCATTTTATTCACTTTTGCATCTATAGAATCCGAGCAACCTCTGGCCCAGGATAGGTATTCAGTAGCCGTTTATTGAATGAAAATGGAGGAAGCAAGAAGCAGTGTCTCCAGATCTTTGGGAAGTGTAATTCTATTGATTCTGCCTCTTTGGTGTCAGTTTGAGCTAGTTGCTTCAGCTCTTGAGAATTTATTTTATTTATTTTTTTGGTAAAATGTGTATTATTATACCTATGTCATTGAGAGAGGTAATGAGATTATATAAGTGAAATTTCTGACATCTTGCCTAGAACATAGTACGCCTCCTTTGAAGGTTTGGTACTAGGTGCTATGGGAGCATTCTAATAAAATGCTAATAGAATGGCATGCATCCTAATGTTACATTCTAGTAGGCGGTTGTGTCAGTTACTCATTCTGTATGGTAACTTGTGTCCTTGTGTTGTCACCTAGAGAGATAAAATTAACCTCTCAGATGATTCAGAGTAGGGAGAGTTCACTTTATACTGTCCTGGAATTTGCCCATTCTATTACAGGTTAAGTAATAGAATGCTGGAAAGCTTTGAGTATTAGGAACAACTAGTGAGCGTGCAATGCTTCATTGGGAATAGTGCATTATGAACCTGAAAAATAAGTTGGACCTGTATTGTGGAGAGCCTTTGAATTAAGGGATAAGCAGTTTCTTTTTTAACTTGGTGGATAGTTTGGAGTTCCTAAAAGTTGGATCTGTGGTAGGGCTAAAGTTTAGGGAGAGAATGTTTGGAATCTGGGAGTGAAGAAGGCTCGAATGATGTTGCTTGTGGAGTATATAGTAAATCTTGGGCTGTGTGTATCCCAAATCACTGCTGGCCTTCCATTTGGCACAGTGACGCCATGGCTTCTCTGAGGGCTGTTACCATCCATTGCATTTTACTTAGGTCTGCTCTAGTGTAGAGCACAATGCCTTGTGATCATGACTGTACTGTCTTGTCCCTGAAGCAGGCATGTTCAGGTTTTAGTCTTCGGGACACAGAGTTCAAAAGCTCTCAGCCTTGGCCTGACCTCCTCAACTTCTCTTGCACAAACACTAAGTACCTTCTCCACCTACACTTTAGCCACATGGAATGGATTTTTTGTTTTTTTCCCCTCCTTGAGACCACCATGTGCATTCCTAGACTAGGGCCTTGCACTTGTCTCCTACTGGGAGAGCTCTCCTCCCAGTTTTAGAATGATGGGCTCTTCCTTGTTTCGGGGCTTATCTTCGCTCATGACACTCAGAGATTTCTTTTCTGATAACAAGTCAATCTCCATCACATCCTTTTGTTTTAATTCTTTAGTATCTGATACTGCCTTGTTAGCGTCACAGGTACTCATGAGAGTGGTCTTGGGCTCTGCTGTATCTCCTGTGTGTAGCTGACATATGGTAGGCACTCAAATGTTGGTTGGGTGAGAGAATGAATGAATGAAGACATTTAAGCCTCATTACCTCTCTCTTTCCCCTCCTTCACCCCATTTATAGTTAATGTAAAACCAGAAAGACCATGTTAATTACAAACACTTGCTGAATGCTTGGTACTGGAGAGCCATTGGGCACACGTAAAGTAAAATTGATTCTTTGAAAGAAGGTCCAGGCTTAAAAATGGGTATCCTGTTCCTGTAGGTGGATGAAAGGAGTGTGGCAGGGAAGGGGTCGCAGGGGCCTGGGACAAGCGCATCCTCACGACTTGGTGGGGCATCTTGATCAGGACAGAAGAATGATGTGTGGGACTTATTTTCTCCTGCTCCTCTTTCTTGTTCCTGTTTTGTAGCTGTCCTGTAAACACAGACCAGACCCATCTCTGGGCCAGAAACAGTTCTAGGTGTTGATGAGGTCTGTAGTAGCAGAGGTTTAATAAATGGCCACAGGAGTGACGGAAAGTTTTTTTTTGTTCTTTGTTTTTTGTTTGTTTTTTTTTTTAAAGCCATCTGGGTACTTTGCCTGAAGTGTCTTCTCCTCATCCAGCTAGTCCTAAATACAGGATTTATGAGGTTTACTCTTGTACATTTTAAGAGTCAGGATTTCTGTTGGGGAAGCCTTAAGTAATACATTGAGATTCTGTGGACATTCCTGTGTGTAGCTTTTGCTCTTAGGAAGGATTCTCTTTGCAAACCAGGAGGGTTGTCTCAAACCAAACCTTGGTGGACAGGCTCTTTAGCTGACAGAAAGAAGAGAGCTGTGGCGTTGGTCATGACCTTTCCTTTGTCTGACAGGAAAACCAAAGCCGCGCTTTCCTTGCTCTTTCTCAGCTGAGTTTCGAACTACCACACTCCCCCCCCCGCCCCAGGCTGAAAAATGATAAGTAACAGCATCGTACTCTGAGTCCATGAAAATGCGACCAACTATGGGCTATTAACTATAACAATTTTCAGATAAATGAGTCTTTTCTTTCTCCTTTTCCCCTAAGGAGAAAATCGGAAATTGGGGGGGAAACAAAGGGAGAAATCACCCAGGCAGAATGTACTTCACGTGTTCTGAAAAGAACACAGATGCAAAGTCAAATTTGATTTGTCGCCATTTCTAGGACTCTCGGAGTGAATATCCTGAGTCTTATTCCTCCATTAGTACTGGTTTTGAATTAGATTTGAAGAGTAGTTGATGAATAACCCCAACTGCCATGTGCATATGAGCCCCTCTGGCTAAGTTGCCCACTGCACCTCCGCAGTGAAAGAGAAGAGACTAACGGAAGGCTTGAGAATGATGCTTTGCTGAGACGGTTTTTTATATACGGTATTATACCCACGTTAGTGAAACCCCGAGTAAGATTGGCAATTGGCTTTTCATGGAAAAGTAAGTATATGAAATTTCATAGGTGTATCTATACATTTCATAAGTATATGGAATGATTCTGGTTGGATGACGTTATAGTCTTTGTATAAATAATGGAAATAGAGGTCAGTATTGGTCATCTTAAGATGACTTCCATGTCATTCTCCTGCTTTCTTCCAGCTTGCAAATTCCAGTGTATTTAGTCATAGGAATTATGTGGAAATACTGTATATCACTGACCTATATTTCTTTTTACATGGAATTACTTGTGTATTCTGAGGTCAGGCCAGTTGGCATAATTTTAAAAAGCAACACTTGATACAATTTCCTCCTTAATGGAATTGTGAATTGAAGGTTGGCAGTCAATAGTTAGTTCCTGTATGTTGTCAAAAAGAGGAAGAAACTATATTTTGATACGCTTTTGTTATTTTTGAAATGTGCTTGTATTAGTTTTCTAGGGCTACCATGACAAAGTACTGCAGAATGGGTGGCTTAAACAACAGAAGTTCACTTTTTTCAGAGTTCTGGAGGTTGGAAGTCTAAGATCAAGGTGTTGGTTTCTTCCTCAGGGCTCTCACCTTGGCTTGTAAATGGCCATCATCTCCCTGTGTCTTCACATGGTCTTCCCTGTGTTTGTGTGTCTTACTGTTATAATGACACACAAGGTGTCATTATAAGGGCTGCCCCAGTGATCTATGTTAACTTAATTACTGCTTTAAAGACCTTACCTCCAAACACAGTTGCATTCTGAAATACTGGGAGTTAGGGTTTTTTTTTTTTGGTGGGGGTGAGGCAACACAATCTCCCACCATACTATAACCGTGTGAACTGGTGTTTGGTTGCTTGGTGCCTTTTTATATGACTCAGCGATTAGCGTTGAAGGAAACAGGTTTTTATTAACAGGGTTCCAAGCGTGGGGGGCTGAGAGCACTCCTGCTTAGAGACCCCTGAGACCCAGCACCTCCCTTGTTCCTCAAAAGGCTATATAAGCCAAAACCAACCCAGATGTTCCCCATATCCTTATCTGTCCCTCAGCCGGTCACGCAAACAGATCTCCATCCTCTCTGGAGTGCGCACTTGTGGGTATCAGAGTCACCATCCCCTCACAGCAGCTCTCCTTCAGGACCTGGGGTCTGTGGCTCTCAGTCTCCATGCAGCAATCCCAGAACAGTGCACCATGCTGCACTGGGTCATGGTGGGCCAGATATTGGGGCTCAGGGAGGCACGCATCCCTGCTTGGGACCCTGCCTCCAGGAGTGGGTTCCCATCCATGCAGGGTCTAAGCCCCTAGTGGGCCCTGCACCTCCTAGTCCCACGAGTGCTCCTGTCTGTGCAGGGAGGAGGACCAGAAGCCCAGAACATCCAAATGCCAAAAGCCCAGAGGGAGAGAGCTTGCACCGAGCTGCAAAGTCCCATAGCAAGAGACCAGCTTCTCCATACCTGGTGTGTGAGACAGAGAGAGAGCCTTTCTGCTATAAAGTCCTGCTCCCTTTAAAAACACATAAAAGTGAATAGCCCTGCTTCCCTTTGCCAAGCCAGACCAGTTTCAGACTATGCCACTCAAAGGTACCATTTTTCAGAAAAGCAGAAGTCAACAGCTCAGCATTCCCGGTCACAGTTCGGTTCCAGGCATCTCTCAACGTGTCTGTGTGCACTGGCCCGAGTCCTTCTCGTACTGTCCATTTCTCTCCTCTGGAGCTGTGTTTACTCCAGCCATCAGCTCACCAGTGTGTCAGGGTGCTTGGACGGGCAGGTCCCCCGTAGCACTGCCAGCTCTGTTGTCGTCTTCTGTGTGGGAGAGGTGCTGAGGATGTTTCTGATGGGCCGTCAGACCACTAGCCCTACAGACAGACCCACAGGTCGACTCAAGTTTTTTGTTTTGATTGTAAAGGCTTGGTTCTGAATTTCCCGCACCACCGAACATCCACCTCTTATGGTGAGTTAGTGCCTGCCATTTTCGTCAGCTCCCCATTGCCTTTGACCCTCTTTCAGCTGCCATCTTTAGTCAGGGCAAGAACTCCCAAACAGGCTTAGGCGCATATGTGTCTCACTTGGGTTGGGCGTCACCAGCATGAGCTTCCCCTCTTCCCCACAAGACACACTAATGAGTCACTCTGCAGAAGTTCACAGAGTCCCTTACACAGTTTGCCGCAGGCACCAGCCTTCTTCCTGCAGCACCTCCCTTTAAAAGGAGGGCTCCGCAGCTCATGTGCCTTTGCCATGCAAAGCTCCTTAAACGCTGGGCTTTCCTTTCCACTTCCTGCCTTCTTTGCAGGATTGGGGGGCTTCTGTTGTCTTCCAGGGACCTACGACCTATCCCATTATAGTGCTATTTTTTTTTTAAGTGTGAAACGCTTGTTAAATGAATTTAAGGGAAAGATAGACCAGCTCTGTTTAGCCAGACTTCTTACAGTGACTTCTGTAAAACAGAACATACTTTCTTAGTTCCTGTTAAATCCCAAGTTGCTTGATTTTTTGACCACTTGTTATGGGTCCTCCACAACATGGTGTTTTTGAAGATAGTTTGTATTTTAATGTAGAATGACTTCCAATAGAGCAGTACTTCTCAGGCTTTCGCATGCATACTAATATTGAAGGGATCTTGTCATGATGCCGATTTCAATTCAGTAGGTCTGGGATAGAACCTGAGACCCTGCCCCTAACATGTTCTCCAGGTGACACTGAGGCTGCTGGTCTTCAGACCACACCTTGAGAAGCAGGGCCAGGACTGGTTGCACAATTTCAGGTACCAGTGCAGAATGAAGATGTGGATCCCTTGTTCATAAATGATTAAGACTTTGTGGGACAACAACAGCAGTGCATTAGACCAAGTGTGTGGAGCCCTGTGAGAATATACCAGTGGCCTGCACTGGAGCTGGCAGAGTGCCAGTGGGCATGACCACTGGACGTGTATTCACACTGATTTGTCAAATAATTGCTTTTATTGGCCAGTGATAAAATCTTTGTACTCTTAACCAATTGTGGCTTTACAGTGTTTGCACAAAACTCCCCTTAGAACATGGGGAAGCATTAGAATGCAGGAGGTATAGAGTTCTTTCTGACACTCCATATATCTTTGTGTATAAAACAGAATATCACCACCAACACCACAGTGATTATAATATATAACTTGTCCTTTCTTTGGAAAGTTTCAAAGGAATCTATGCCATGATACATGAATTTGTCTGCCAAAATGATGAAGATCCTCCTTTGTTCTTGAGATAACACAGTGCCTGCTTTTTAATGGTAGCATTTAACTCTGGGAGCAAAACTCATTCCATTTTTCCAAGGTGAAGATCATTATGATAATTGTACAAAAATTGATTTTAAAATGCTTCGGTTACACATACACGTGGATTTGTCATTTTGTTTTCTACAAAAAAACACATACTCCTATGTCCTGAGACATACATCTTTAGACTTATCTCTTATTTCCTCCACTGTCCCCCTCCCTTCCTTCACATTAAGGGAACTGTGTAGGCAAATAATTCTGGAGGCCAAGGAAATGTTTTTCATTTGGGATTAGCCCAAGGAGAAACCTGAGGTCTGATGAAAACAGTCTGAGGTGTATTCCTGCGCACAGCACTAGATTGCCTCTTGGCGCTTTTCCAGATTTATGATACTGAGTTCCTTTGGTCAAGTAATTATTTTAAAGGAAATGATCAGGTCATTACTTCTTTTGTATTCTTATTTATTTATTTTTTACCTTATTTCCCATATCTTTATTTCCAGTTGTCTTATTTCTATATTATTCAATTTGGCCTGAAAACTAATGTGTGTTAAAGTAGTAGTTGTTACTTGATATTACTATGTATTTTCTTTTCATGGACATTTAAATGTTATGGGACTTTTGGCAAGTTGGTTTTTCTTTTTTAAATGTTGATAGACATCACATGGAGGATTCTCATCCTCTAGGTATGTAATGATAAGCTGCATTTTTAAAATACGCGATGTATTCATATGGTTTAGAATTCAAAAGGTATACGTAACACTACCATCTTCAAGCCATCTCCAAGCCATCTCCAGTTCTTCCTTGGAGACACTCAGTGGTACACAAATGCATGTGTGTGTGTGTGTGTGTGTGTGTGTATGCACGCATGTGTGTGTCCTAGAGTTAGTTTAGGCTTATACGAGCAAATGCACACATGCCTCCTTCATTTTACACAAACAACAAACTATTTTCACTGTTTCTCATCTTTAAAAAAAATTACATGAACTACAATGTTACGGGATTTTACAAAAGATGAAACCTTCAGCCTGTAACCAGTGGAGGCAGACGCTTTGAATGGCAGGGAGTACGTGTACTCAGTGACCTGAAAGCATGCTTGCGGCCGCGCTTACCTTCTCACTTCCCGTGATACTGGTATTATCTGTAAGCTTTCCAGAGTTTTGGAGAACTGTTAGAAAAAGTGGTGGGTCTTATTACTGGAAATAATAAAGACTTAGCAGGGGAAATTTAGTAGCATGTTTTTAAAAAGAAAAATTAGCATCCAGTTACTTTAATTTCAATTCCTAATAAACTGATGAAATAATGTTAACAAGAATGTGTAAACATCTTTAAGGTGATGGAAGCAGGACCAAAGACTTTAAAGTAGTAATAATCATACAAAAGCCTAATTCCTTTCCTTGATAGCTTGATTTAAAAAAAGGCTATAGATGTTAAATATGATTTTATGAAAGGAGTTGTTTTGAAATCTTACATACCAAATTAACTGAATTGGATAAAGAGTTAATGATTATTGCAAAATATTGAATTGAGGAGAACCACAGGATAATGTGTGTATTTATATTTAATGATCTGGAACCATTACTTAAGCAGTATATTAAGGAAATCTACAGATAATGGTGAACAGAGTACCCTTTTTTTTTTTTTTTAAATGAGTGTTAGTGAGAATAAAACAATAGGGTCAAACATGCAAGTTTAGTATATTAGCAAAAGATGAAATAGACTTCTTTGCAAATAGCTAACTTTACGTGTCTGGGGAGAAATACTCAAGTCCATGGGATCAAAGGAGGGACAAACCTAGTGACCATGTGACTGTTTTAGGAGACAGGTAGTAAAGTGACAGTTGATTGTGTTATAAATTAGATTTGAACCTGAAGTACAATTCATCTAAAGATTTTTAGTCTATATGATGAAAAAACTTAAGTTGTAATCTAGGAATACTGTTACATACTTTGTCAGTCCAGTTACCCACCCGTTATTAGATGGCATTATGATTGGGCAGATCAAGGGAATTGGTTATTATTGCTGCAGTAAGGGAAATTTTCAGTAAAGGTGCATCTCTGACACAAATGCATGTCTGCTTTGGACCAAGAAAAAGAATGGCCTGAAATATCAGTATGGCATGCCAGGACTCTTCCTATCTTCAAATTTGTGTATCAAGCATATAATCGGAGTGATACTAAGAATTTGTCATGATTTGTGTGTACCAAAGACTCTAATAAATAAAATATCTAGAAATGCTAACATTATTGATATGAATTAAATAGGGATGAAGGAATTAAAATCAGTTCCTAATTCATTTTTGATTGAATTAGGAACAGAAAGTTAATCAGTTCCTAATTGATTTTTTTGTAAAAGTATTAATTTTATAGAAACTTTTGGAGAATTAGAGTGAGAAAATTGCAGAGCACATTCTCTTTCTGGTAGGGAAAACACTCTGTTTACCTTTCTTTATCATTTTAACATAGAATCAATGCTAATATCAATTGTATGGTACTTTAGTGTTTACAAAATGGATTCACATATATTCTCATATTTCATCTGTGCCGTGACTTCTGGATAAGGTTTCCTAATTTTGTTTTTAATTTCTGTTTCTTAACTGTGTCTGAAAGCAGATTGATTGAGCTTCATTTCCTCAATTTAGTAGGCTGTGTGGTGGGACATTCAAGAAGGCAGAGGAAAAGAGGAGACAGGGATTCTAAGAAAACTACTCCTGAAATGATTTGAATAGCAGTCTTACTCATTTTTCCAAAAACTGGAAATAAAGCAAAACCCAAAGAAAACAGTGAAAGCAGGGAGAATGTGTGTCTCTGATCCTGTCACTTAGCTTAGCAGCTTTCTTGACCATGTACTTTTGAAAATAGGATACTTTGGACGTCTGCTTACAGGGACAGCCGTTCTCAGTGTTTTGTTGCTTTACTGGCATATGCTTAAACTTAATTTAAATTTCATGGCATTAAAACAAAAACAAAGATCTTTATATTTGCTTTTCAAAATATTTTTATTAACTATTTGGTAAATACTGTCTGATAAATCTTTTACTTTATTAGTTAAGAGTAAGTATGGCAGTTTATAACTCCAGATACCCCAAATAATAACGGTGGCTTCGACGCTCCAAAAGTTGCTTATGTGAGAAAGGTCAAGCAGTCAGCAGTCCAGGGCAGGTGTGTATGATGGATCCAATGTCAGGAAACCAGACACCTGTCCCACTGAGATGTCATCCTTAGCACATTACGTGATGGCCCAAGGTGGCTGCCTGAGCTTCCACCATCAGGCTCACTTTCCAGGCAGCAGAAAGGAGGGAGGAAGAAGGGCACCAGCCCGTTTCCATTTTAGGCTGGTTTTCTGTAGTACTAAGTAGCATTTCTGCTTTTGTTATGCTGTAGGGGTGGGACTAATATGGAAACGCTTGCCTCAAGGAAGCACATGTCCACTCAGCTAAAAATCAGGGTTTCCTAACTGAGGAGGAAAAGGAGGATTGATGTGGTGGAAGCACCTCTCAGTGCCTGTCACATGGAGTGCATAATACTACAGGTCAGCAGTGAGGATGCTTCAGGGCAATCCACCTGTTTTGGGCTGTTGCAGTGGTTTATAATGGTTAAGATCTTGTGACTGACTAACTACTCTTCATTTATAGTTACATATCCATCAGAATTACTACTTTATTCATTTAAACAAGTGGATACAAGAGGATAGTGAAAAGCACATTTATTCTCACAAGTCATTTTCTAACCAGTAACACTAACACTAGATTTGGTACTGCTTCTAATTTCCACACATCGTTTCCAAAGTCTCCAGGACAAAATGGAAGCAACCTGATGCTAAAATAGTTTTCCATGTGATTTTTTCCCCCCTAATCTTTAATGGAACTGAAAATTGCTTGGAAACAAATGGTCCAAATGCCAGCTCACCGTTTTTTTAAAGGATCTAAGATTAGACTTTAGAGAATAGAAGAAAATTCCAGAAACATTCTTAATAACTTTATTATTATCTTTCAAATGTGTTTTGGAAGAGCAAAGGACAATATGTTTTATAGCACAACTTTTAAGACAGCTGAATTGGCAATAAATTCACATAATGAAACTTTCAGCAAGTATTTATATTTCTACTGGGAAATTCTTTGTTTCTTGGTGTAAATTTTTAAATAGTTAATATCAGCCTTCTATTCTTTCTGTTCCTTTAGTTGTGGACCAAATATAAAAGCCACTTGCTGTGTTACAAAAGAATGCCACCTAGTTAGCCAGTGAGAGAGCGCGTGCGTGTTTCTCTTGTGGTCCGGCATGCTAAATAGTAGTTTTTAGGCCCTCGAGGGATTGCCCACACTATTGTTATTGTGAGTTCAAGTTCTCATCCATAACCAGAGAGATCCCTTCTCTCTACCGCTGCCTCTTCTGGTTCTTTCTCACAGTTTGTTTTCATTAGGTTCAGCTCTGCACTAAGAGCAAGCAAGCAAGCCCTGGTTTCTCAAAGACCTAAATCTTAGTTCTAGAGTTCCAACAAAATGTACGAAGTATAATTATTGTATACAGTCAGGAATTTGATGTATCTGTTGAGGTCTTGGCAGACCCATATTAAAATAAGAGGTAGATTTAAAATACTGTGTCCTTCCACTTCTGAAATTCTAAAATTCTTTGCAGAGGCATTCTTTTTCAATTAGCTAAAATACTTTCTAGAACACATTTGACCAAGAATCCCCACATAATATTAATTTACATTCAAAGATGCTATGTTTAATTTAATGCAATGATTATTAGCTTTTAAAAAGGAATTTAAATAAATATTTGATATTGAATATTTATGATGAACTCAAGCATGTAAGCTAGTTTTTAATATTACTTATATTTTGTGGGATAAAAGAAGCTGAATCAGAAAACTATTAGTCTACACCCTGATCACATTCTACATCTTTTTGTTAGAAATTAAATGATAAATGTATTTGATCATTTAAGCTAGACAGGGAGGGGTGAATGTGTCACCATATGAATCAGCAGATATCATGGCAACCTTCTCGAAACATTCAGTTTCATTTGTATTCAAATAGTACATTTCATTTTACCGGCAGCCATCATTCTTCTGAAGTTATGAACTGTCCTGAACACATTGCCACCTGTACTACTGTGAACTTGGTTTACTTCTTTAATTATGGTGCAGCCTTGATGTGCCTGAGAGGATCATGATTTTAAGCTTAAAGAATTTACATATGTGAAATTCCAAGTTTTTAGAATAGATTTTAAGGGTGACAGTCAGGATTAGTTAAAAGAAAGAAGTGGGGAATAGAAACAACTTTTTAAACACCAAATCTTATTTTATAATTTTTAGCAAACAGAATAAAATGCTTTTTGAGATTTTTATCAAGAATATTTAACTGGGAGATTTATAATTATTTTCTTCAGTGAAATTGGTAGCTAATATTTATTTAATGCCTATTGCCTGTCAGTGGACTGGTCTCTTTACATATGTAGTTGTTTTCATTTCATCTTTACAAACACTCTGAAGTAGAGCCCAGTTCACAGGTGAGGATATCAACGTCAACCAGGGACGTGGTGGGAAAGCAGAGTGCAGGTGGGCTCACCAGATCACAGAGCCCGGATGACTCATTCTCACGTGAGGGAATGCCGAGGCGTGCTAGGGTTTTTTGGAAAGGATGTTTCTAAAGTGGTTTAAAAATTTGCGTTCTTGAAGAAGCAGATCCCTAGAAACTGTATGTGCCTAGCATATTTTCCCCCTGCCTCAGTACCTCTCCCCATAAATAGTATAAATTCAGCCTGAACTAATTAAAAAAATCATAAATTAAAAACGTTGCCCATATAAAAACCTGATTAGTGTATGTAATTCAGGACATGCTAATAAATGGCAGGTGTTAGCCAGCTAAGAAATGCGGGTTACCTAAGTTGACTCAGTGCCTTAGAAAATCTGGGAATGCTGTGTGAGCAGAACTTGTGTTTAGATCTTGCCTCCAGGTACTTGATATGTGACCACCTAGAGTCTCAGGTGATATTCCAAGTGGGCTAATAGAACTCACCCTAAAGTTGTCAGGTTAAAATGAGATAAATACATCCAAATGACAAGCATAGTGCTTGGCCCGTTGTCAGTTGCGCTTGTTATTTTAAAATGTATTCTTTGATATTTCTATTGTTCATTGGCATGGGAATACCTTCTCTTGACTTCATAAAATGTCATGTTTTAAGAATTTTAAAAACAAGAAATACTGAAACATTTGCAGTATTTTTACAGCTTGCTTATAAAAAAATCCTGTAGAATTTCTCTAAATAGATTTGTTCAGTGTGCCCAGAATATAATTCCATGAAGATTTTTTCAAAGATTTAAAATTTTTTTGTGATTTTTAAAAATTGAATCGTAGTCGAAGTATTCTGAGGAGGTGTCACATCTTTAAAAGTTTATCCTAGTTTCAATGAACACATAAAACTTTGGTTAAAAATTTTTAAAACTGTAAAAGCATTTATAGTCTAGTAATCTCTGCAGTTTTTATTGGGAAAAAGTAATTCTCATTCCATTTTACAGGCAGGGAAGGTGAGTGATGGTAAGTCATCTTACTAGAGCAGTAGAGCCATGGATTTGGGTGGAGGAGGAAACGGATACCTTCTGCTGTGCTCCGTGGCGTTCAGCAGCAAGGCTGACATTTGAGACGTTTTTAATTTTGATTCATGGTTGTCATAAATGCATGTGACTGGAAAGGTCTCTTGGGCAGAGATGCTAAGTTCAGAACGTTGTCAGTGTAAATATTTCTAAGAGGATTTTAAAAATTCCACAGCAAATAACTGGACATGTTTGGAAGGTTTTTCCCTCAAGTAATTTCCAGAAAACATGCACAATTCATTCCTTAACTAAATATGCAGGTAGATTAATGAGCCCAGCTCACGTGAATGGACAGTCTCTAAAGGAGCTTCATTTGTAGGTTTGGGTCTAGCTATATGAGCCGCACACTAAGTTTTAATTAGAATTTATTTACAGCTAGAAACTGCTCCTGTGTTTTTCTCCCCAGAGCCAGTAAAGAAGCATTCCTTCTTGCTTCGTCGTTAGTATTCAGAAATCCATCAGCCTGCAGTTCAAACTTTTTTCCCTTGTTTTTGTCAGAGAAGATGATGGAGCAAGGTTGCTTAGAAACACTTAGCCACACTCTCAGCGGGAATTATCAGTCTGTTTGGTACGTTCACATCTACACATGGGGAAGAAAATTGAGTTTTGCTGCTGACATTGTTAATTGATTGCAAGTTGTTTTAGTGGGAGTATGATGTTGAAGACTACAATACAGTGACACATTCTACTGTAACTGAAATTACTATAGAGGTATCTGCATTTGGATTTGTTATGTTTTAGTATTCAGATCTTGACACACTGGTCAGTTTACAGGATTATCTTTGGGTTTTGGGGACTGTTTCTGTAGCGATTTATTTGGTTTCCAATAAATGCACGTAGCCGTCTCCTTCAGTCGAGTTCTCGTTAGTGCAGACCAGGAGTGACACACAACATTCAGGGTGCAAAGGGAGTGAAATGAAAACAAGCCACCATCTTGAGACCTTGGATTTTATATGGTACAAGAAATCCTTTTGTCTCTCTTTTCTTTTTTCTCCTCCCCTCTCCTCCAATCAGATAGTTGTCTTAAAAATTTCTTTCCCTAAAATGCAGAGTAATGAATACAGTGTGTTCCTATGGATGACTTCATTTGACTCAAACTCATTTTTAAAGATTCTCTGAATTGGCTATTTCAGCTCTTCAAAGCTGAAGGAAATGGCAACACTGCAGATGAGAAAAAGTTAAGACAAGCAAACAAACAAAACACACCTCTGAGGTAGGGAAGGGTAGATTTGGGGTAAGGAGGAGAGACCAGAGGCAAGCAAACAGTATTATTCTGTTTTGGATCTGTAACTCTGGTCCTGCATAGCACCTAAGCTAACTTGCATATTTAAGGGGTAATGTCCTTTGTCATAATATATTTTATCAAGGACTCCCATTGAAATGAATGAATCGAGATTTGGGGAGACCTTACCTTCTACTTTCTCAATACTGGTTCTTATTTATTCAAGACTACACATAAAAATCACCTACAGAGCGGGAAAAAGCAGTGCTTATTCCCTGCTTGGTTCTCTGCAGATTCTGACTCAGTGGAAAAGAAAGCTGCCCTAGCTCTTCCTAGGTCCACCCAAATACCTGATTTTTATTTTTTTTTTAAGTGCTACGATACCCACTTGGTTTAGAAGCACAGCTTCTATAAGATAGAAGTCTTGAGATATGCATTCTTGAATCAGCCTGGGATTTCAGATTGTACAAAATTCTATGGAGTATGTGTCCTTTTTGTATATGATTAGAAGATGGGATCCAAAATTGTTCCTGCCTCTACCAAAGTTTTCCATTAAAGCCAGTTTAGAGCAATAGCCATGGGGATGCAAAGCACAGTATAGGAAATGGAGTAGCTAAAGAGCTTACACACATGACCCATGGACAGGAACAGTAGTGGGGGGATTGCCTGAGGGAGCAGGGGTTGCTGGGTGGAGGGGCAAAGGGGGAAAAATCAGGACAACTGTAATAGCATAATCAGTAAAATATAATTTAAAAAGGTCTACTACTTAATGACTTACCATATTTTGCCATGTATAATGTGCACTTTTTTGCCCAAATTTTTGAGGGAAAAAGAAGGATGCGTGTTATATGTGGGTATAATGATTGCATACCATGGCTATAATAATGGGTATGCTAATCCTGTGCAAAACACACACAAAAACATGGGTGCACATTATACATGGGGAGTGCATTATACACGACAAAATATGGGTTTTAAAGTCTGTTGGAGAACATATGTGAGATCTCATAAAATAAATATTCTGGAATGTTGAATTCAATTTGTTAAGAATTTATAGAGTCTCAGGATTTTATTTCTTTTAAAATACATTTAAGTAAGTTATCCTTTTCATTCCGTGAATATGTTCATATATAAGGAGTCTTGTTGAAATTGTTGTCAGTGGTACCAGAATGGCTGATGGCTCGGAATGGCTGCATAGGACGTTTTTGGCCGACGATCTCTGAAAGTGTTTTCTGTTTCAAAGTTTGTAGAGGTTATCTAGGCTTATTACCATTCTTTCTTAAGAGAGTATTTGTCTGAAAAGGAGAGGGAGCTTCCAAATCTTGGTTCTGTGATTCCCTGTCTAAAGGTGGCACTGATGTAAATGCTTTATTCATGGCATCATAGTTTAATAAAGCCCAAAAAGGTCTTGTAGCTAATTGGGCTTAACTCTCTTACTTTTTCTTTAAAATATGTTGATTGATTTGAGAGAGAGAGAGGGAGAGAGAGAGGGTGGGAGGCAGGGAGGGAGGGGGAAGAGAGAGAGAAGACACACACACACACACACACACACACACACACACACACACACGGTTGACTCCCATAGACACCCCAATCAGGGATCAGACCCGCAACCTAGGTATGTGCCCTGGCTGGGAATAGAACCCACAACCTTTTGGTGTGGGGTGATACAACAACCAACCGACCCATCTGGTCAGAGCTAACTCTCGCTTTTCATTTGTGGAAACTAAGTGACTTGAGGAAGTTCTCCAAGCCTGTTTTTTAATGAGGTTTCAGCCACATTATAACATCATTTCACTAGGGGAAGTTCCTTTTTTGGAGTCACATGACTTCCAATTTTGCATGTATGTTTGGTTCTTGGAAAATGCTGAGGATTTCTAGCCCCCTTCCTGTAGTAGGAACACTGATTAGTGGATTGTGCTGTATTGTATGTTCAACAGCCCAAGGGGCATGTACGGAAGTAGGGACAAATGTCTTGATCTGATGATGATCAAGTCAGAATCTTGGAAGAATAGCTATGTCTATTAATGTAACAGTGAATTTGAGGGAGGAATTTTGCAAGGTTTGGCACAGCTGAGATCACTAAGTGTATGATTTTTTATTGTTTAAAGTAGAAGTTATTCACTCTTAGACCCTTTTTATAATAAATATTTTGTAACTTTAGCATCTTGAGGTGAAATTCATAGAAAAGATAACTATAAACGTAAGAAATAGATAGAAAAATTAAGTACCTAAATTCTTATAGAACATAAATCTATAATGTTAATATTTATAGGGTTTATTATATTTTAGACTTATTAATGACCTGTCAAAATAAAAGGTCAGTACTTATAATAAAAATATCATTCTAAAATGTCAATGTTCAGGTGTAACTTAACTGGAAAACAAATGCCTTTTCCATGTCGGGAGGTGGCTCAGCTATTCTTGACAACACCTGGTTTAAGGTTATACTTCCTAATGGCGTTTTATGATAAGTGTGTGCTTTCTAAAGCAAATGTACTTCAGAACTGTGATGAAGTTGACTTTGTGAATTCCTTCTAAGCCACAACTGTAACAGATTATTGAATTCCTGATGTTAGCTGTAGGGACTATTTTAATTTGTAATACTAGTGTACGATATAATCTCCCACCCACAAAATACGTTAAATAAGGAAGAAAACTGTAGTTTCCCCTTTAGGTTGTAAATACAATATAAAATAAATCATTATTTTAAAAAGTTCTGCCACCAGATTTTATATTACATTGCATCACTAGGTTAGACAACTTCTAATACAAGTAATAGACTTTAGCTATCATTTTTAATTAAAAAAATCATTTCATGAGGTCTTGTAAAAGAGATGACTGGTAGAGAGGAACAGAACCACAAGATGTGATGCTGGTCAGTCTGAGATTAATTCAGTCACTACTTAGGGTGATCTGAAAGACTTAAGATGAATTATTCTTACTTGGAAAAATCCCTGCATCAATTAGTTTTATTTCTAAAACAAATCTTTTTTTGTTACTTAGAGCACTAGTAATATTTTCAAGATATTAAACATTTATAGCAAGCATTTAGAGTTAATAGTTGCTTGCTCTAGTCATTCATAGTCCTACATATTCATATTTATCACAGTTTGAAACATGTTTTTTTCTTTGTGGAAATTCTCATTGGGTAATTCACGGACAAGTAATTTCTTACTAGACATAGCATAGTAATATTTGTTTGCATTCTCTCACTAAATCTAGAGTTCTGTATTATTTTTCCTATTAGTTAATTAAAAACAACAAAATAAATATTGTTGTTTACCTAAATAACTAAACTTGTACAAGGGATGCACATCAAATTTGTCCAAATACAAATTTTTACATTAAGCGAGAGAGTAATTTCACAATCCATGGTTCCAAAAAGTTGGATCCATGGCTCTATTATATGAGGGACATTAACATTCTTAATTGAATCAGTCATTGCTTTCTTCAGTGTAAGTTTCAATTATGTCCGTTCTTTTGGTTTATTATTCTTTGGTGTATCATTTGCTTTGTTTCCCAAATATATAAGATTTTAGCTTTTGTAGTTTAATATTATTGCGGGTTTTCCTACCTTACTCTGAGGAGGAATACTTGTGACTGTTTAATGGTAGGTGATTTACAATGCTTAATACTACCTGATAGGTTGGTTTATAAAGACCAAATGAATTATATACATAAAAGACTTTGAATAATGCTTGGCCTATACTAAGTGCATATAAATGTTAGCTGCTTTATCATCATCATCATCGTCGTCATCATCATCGTCATCATCATCAATCATCCATCTATTAATGCCATCATCTATATCAATCATTATTCTTCTAGCCACTCATGGAGAGGAAATTTAATATTCTAAACACAAATTTTTGCCAAATCTTTAATCAGTTAAATACTTTTTAAAAAAACATTGCTATTATTAGGACTGTAGGTGCTTCACATGTCTGCTTTTGCTCCTGCTACATGTTAATAAAGGAGGATGATTTTAAGTGGCCAGTGAGCTACAAGACACTCGATTCTGTGGTCTTGTGGTTCTCAGGGTAGACCCCAGATGTCTCAGTGAAGAACCCTGGTTACTAGCAAGGGTAGAGGGGTGGAGGGCAGGAAGGCAGTGAACACATTTCAAAAAATATTGGATTGAAATTACTGTGATAATTGGCTTTTCATAATTTGTCCCATTTTCTAAATGGCAAAAACAAAAACATGGATAATTAACTGCTTTTCCATTTTATCAAAAGGAAGATTTTAGTCTTAATATTTCAGTGATTAAAGACAGCCCAATGAACTGATCAATGACAACCCAACTCAGCACATAACATTGATCCTGGGGTCACTGGAAAGATAAAGCAGGGAGGTGGCGTGTCCTTTTTGTGTCCCCAGGCTCAGGCAACAGCCCCCTGCGGTGCGGTGAGGAAAAGTGCCCAACTCTATCAACACCACAGCACATGATATCTTCTGTTTTGCAAAAAGTCTTGACACTCTTTGTTTTCAGATATTTATAGATATAACTTGTATGCTTTCTGAAGGAATGTGAAAACAATGTTAAGCTCCTCTGTGGGACGTTTCTGTACAGGTCCTTGTAAAAGCATCTGCAGAGAAGAAAAACAGGCGTCCTTTCAGAGGCTTAATCATACAGCAAAACCAGATTTGGACTAATTTCAGAAACAGATTAAAATCCTTAATAACTAGGTTGTAATCTCATCACTTGGTCCTTTCGCTCAGGTACGTGCAAAGATATCCTGGGGGTATGGGCATGTGGGAGACAGTGCAGGGACTCAGGTATGAAGAGAAATTGTATTGTAAACACATTACCCAGAAAATGCAGTGAGAACATCTAACCAAAAATGGGAAAGTGCAAAAAGAATCATAATACAAAATTGACTGTGTATTACCAAAAAAAGAAAACAGGTTCTAAATATGAGTTATGAGTGTTCTCTTCCCTAAGTGCATTTTTGCTTTTACAATGGAAAATATCACGTATTAGTCCCCTAGTAGTCTACCTAGCTATTAACTAAACAGATTAATCTGAGTGTTTTTACAGTTGGCAACACTCATTCTCTCAGCAGGCCAAATAGAGCACATGATGCTGATCTGCTTGCTGCTAAAGCCAATATTACTTTAAGACAAGAATATATATTTAAATGTTATTATTAAAACTTTTTAAAAAAATGTATCATTTTAAGGGGAGAACCTATCCTTTTTTTTTTTTAAGATTTTATTTATTTTATTATTCTTAGAGGGGAAGGGAGGGAGAAAGAGAGAGAGAGAGAAACATCAACGCGTGGTTGCCTCTCACATACCCCGCACCGGGAACCTGGCCCACAACCCACGCATGTGCCCCGACTGGAGAATTGAACTGGCGCCCCTTTGGCTCAATCCACTGAGCTACACCAGCTGTGGGAAAACATTTCTAAAACAGCTTAGATACTTCCAGAATTTAAAAAAATGTATTTTAGAATAAAATTTAACTTCTCTGACTATTTATATAGTCTCTTCCTCTATAAAGACTTGGAAGTAAAGAATATTATAGACTAGTTAAGCAAGATTGCTACACAGGAAACTAATAACAGGAAATGCAATTTATTGCTCTTAGTATAGTGCACACTTAAAGAAAACACAAGTTAATGAGATCTGGTTAGGCCAACCTTCCCTGAAAGAAGGATTGCTAGTTAATGTTCAGAAAAGAAAAAGATAGTCAACAAAGTGTGAATATCAACAGCTGTAACATATTTTTATTCCACTGTGCACTGAGTTAGTATGTATTTTGAAATTGAAATACAAATCTACTAAATTTTCTAAAAATGTCAATGACAGACAGGCACCCATTTCAAAAATAACAGTAAAGAATTAAGAATATTTTAAATTAAAATATTTACTGGATATGTGTGTATCGATACGAATGTTTGCTTGGGTGTGATATGTATTATCAGTGTAATAAAAATTTGAGTCATTTCTGAAATAGTTTTAAACATTAAGAAAACTGTGTCCTTTAGCAGCATTTTCATTTTACACTGATGTGACTTAACATTAAGCAACTGTCCAGTCAGAATTTCAGACATTCAGAGGTTCAGTTCATCCGTTAGTGCACTCCTTCCAAATGATTAATTAACACAAGTAGAGAGGGATGCAAGCATCAGTTATGCATTTTGTGACAAGTTAACCTAATTTAAAATTTCTCGTTGGCTTTTAAAATAGTAATGACATTATTCATTTAAACAATAAGATAAAAATAGGAAGACCAGAGACTAGCAGTTAAAGCTGGACAATTAACTACAAATATTTTGCCAAGAAGATTGACATTAGCATCTCTGGCCATCCATCCTCAGAATTGTGTGGTGTGTGTAATTGTTGTAGGATCCAGCTGGCAAGCATGACCAGTTTACTACAAGGCACACGACACAGTTCTATGTCTGTCCACCAAATTGCAATCAATTTCTGTTCTTGAGCGTTCTACTGATAGGTGGTTAATAAGGAAGGAAACCAACTGTCCTCCACTGGCTTTGCTTTTCTCCTTCTGTGAGATAGTAAATGTGCTGGCTCCCTCACCTTTCCCTTCCAGGCTCTGTGTGTACACACCCCGATCACCACTCCCGTCGGGTATCTATCGTTTCAGTGAATAGAGAAGGAGTTTTAGTAACTGCCTTCAAGTAATTGTATTTTATGATGCTGGGATTATCATCGGACATAAAAGCTAAATCAAAACTCACCCAACTGAAGTTAGTATTACAAATGTAAATAATGTCAACTGGTCTTACTGTCAGATTTCTATTATTGGCAAATGAGACACTGTTGTAAGTGGCTTTTAATTCATTATGACTTTAAATACTTTTGTTCTGAACCAAAACCTTCATTTTGAAAGTGTCTATACAATTTTTAAAAACTGGTCTCTGATAGTTATTAAAAAATCACATTTAAGAGATTTCAAAGAAAATAAAATATTTTATTTAAAACAGATTATTTTCATAAATACCAAAACTGAAGTTTAAGAAAAATACCGCAATAGTATTATAATTAATAATTTAATAACAGCCACACAACTAAGGGGTGGCAGAGCCAGGGGGATGACTCGCTGTCTTCTCCTCAGATGTAGGAATTTGCAAGTTAAAGAACAGAGACACTGGAGTCAGACAGATGAGAGCTAGAATCCTACTCCAGAACTTGCTGACTGTTGGGCTACAGACAAATTAACCTCTCTGAACTTCAGTGCCTTCAACTGTGAAAAGGATGTACTCAAATGTCAATTGCCCAATTCCCTTTCCTAACTTTTTTTCTAGTAGTACTGAATATAAAATACTTCAACTGATACAGACTTCATTACATATTAAGTGTGTATTATTATCTCCAAATGAAAATGTTAATAAAGCCATCTAAATAATCACTCCTTAGTGTGAATAATAATTATAGGTATTAATATTTAAACCGAAACTCAGGTGTTATTCCAAAGTCCTGTTAATATTAACTGGAAATATATGAAAAACTTTTAAAATGCTACATATTTAGTGTGTTATAAATAATAATCTAAGAACTAACTATATTTTCTTTCAAAAAATCATTTGTAGTGTTCTCCTGAGTAGGCAAAGACAGTAACATAACATTAGCTAAGAGCTAAATAAAAATGTTTTTGCATTAAAGTTTAATGCATCAGTGTATACAAACATCAGCTTATGGATGCCAGAGAGAAGGGCAAAATCGTTCTAGAGAAGAATGGTGCTTTGGTGAGGAGCTGATCTTATTACTACAAGAAAGTTTAGTAAGACATTTTATTTGGTTTTGACTTTTAAGTATTTCTAAATTAGGAGAAAAATAACTCAATAAATTTGCAATGTTTTAAAAAGTAAACACATATCAACATCACTAAATGCTATCAGAAGTTTTATTTACTTATTAAAGATTTTATTTACCTATTTTTAGAAAGGAGAAAGGGGGAAAGAGAGGGAGAGAAACATCAATGTGTGGTTGCCTCTCATGTGTCCCCCACTGAGGACCTGGCCCGCAACCCAGGCATGTGCCCTGACTGGGAATCAAACTGGCCACCCTGTGGTTCGCCGTCCGGTGCTCAATTCACTGAGCCACGCCAGCCAGGGCACTCTCAGAACTTTTAGAAAAATTATCAATGATAGGTAATGAGACTAAGGTCATCTGTAGCAGTTTGAGTGAGGATTAAGCCCTTCCTTTCTACTTGGACAACTAAAAACAATATATGAGATTATAAATACTTTCAGTATTTTAAAGATATTGCTAACATAAAAATAGTAATAGGTGCTCTCAGTGGTGTCAGTAAACTTTATTTCCCTCAAGCAGAGATGAATAATAGTCTCAGATGAAATTTTCTAAAAATAGGAAAACGAAATAAACGCATGTGTGTAGTCCTATAATAAGTAAAGAATTTTCGGTTTTGAACTCCTGAAGTTGTTTACCCTCCTAGTTATAACCAAACTGCTCAAAGGCGTATTCATATTCATACCTGTTTGGGTTATTTTAGAAACACAATACAGTAAAATGTTGTCGGCTTAGGACAACGCTTAACAATGTTTCTCTTCTTCTTGGTGGTGAATGTGAGTTTCAAAGGCTATTCAGAAAAAATTAAAATGTGATGGACTCTTTTTGTTTCCATTCAAAACGCTAGCAGCTTATTAAGTCCCATGTTGTGAGGGGGGCATAACAATTTATTATTACAGTTAGATAAATGTGAATTTAAACTGGCACTCCTTTTTAGATATTAAAATGTTCAAAACTTGGATTCTATGAAAGGTAGGTAACAGCACAAAAACAGGTTTTTAATTTTTTATCCTAATGCCTTATAGTGAGCAAACTGAGTTTCTGAGTTCAGTCTGTAGGAGGCCTACTCCTCACCAGTTTAGAGGCTTCGGGAGTCTTTATGTTCTTAACAATTACTGAAAACTCCTTAGAGCTTTTGTGTATGTAGGCTGTATCTATCAATATTACCCATTTTGGAAATTAAAACTTAGAAAAATTTAAAACACAAAATAGATAAGCCCACATGGTCACGGCACACTGTCAGAGCAAGGAGGCTAAGCTTCTAGAAAAATACATTGTGCACCCCAGAGAGAGAGAGTGAAAACACAAAATCTAAGAATTATTAGGAAAATAGTTGTGACCCTAGGAGCCCCTAAAAGAGTCCTCAGGAACCCAGATGTTCATGGATGTCCATATGAACCCAAATACAGTCCATTTAAGTGCTGTAATCTTAAAGGGAAGGGCCCCTGTCCTTGCACATTGAAAAGGGGAATGCCAAACCCTGGTCAGTGTGTCAGTTGGGTCAGAGCATTGTCCCCTGAGTGAAAGGTTGCAGGTTTGATTTCCAGTCAGGGCACATACCTAGGTTGTGCGTTTGGTCCTTGGTCCACGTGCTTATAGGAGGCAACTGATCATTGTGATGCTTCTCTCTCCCCTCCTTTCTCTCTAAAGGCAATGAAAAAATGTCCTCTGGAGAGGATTAGAAAAAAAAAAAAAACTAATTAAAAAGTGAATGCCGAAAGGGCATAATAGCTTCTTGCCTAAAGGAGAAGATCCAAGGCATATAGTATGCATCAAATCACTTCTTAAAAACTCAGATTTTAAAAATCAGGAATAAATGACCTAAAACATAAAGTCATTAAAGAGCAAGTTGTTTACTGGGTTAAGAAAAATGTAAATCTTTTAATGTGATATCTTTTATCTGGTTGTTTGGTCTTCACTAGTGACGAGATTAATTGTCTTGATATAAATAAACTAGCTCTTATAATTGGATATAATTGAACAATAAATTACCTGAGGTTTCTGGCCAGTAATTAACATTACTAATGGCCTAAATTTATTTTAACGTTACTCATTTGATAGACCTTATTACTTAACATTATGTAAGTGGGCTTGAAAGCCAGTTTGCCCGAACCTAATCTTGGGTCCCTAAGGTAACAGTTTTGTGCACTTGGACATGTTACTTGGCTTTTCTTAGCCTCAGTTGACCCAACAGGAACAGGAGATATACGTACCTCATAAATTTGTTGTAAGAAATTAATGAGTTACAGTGAACATTTGAAAAGTATTATTTCTATTCCATAAATACATGGAAGTTATATTAATGGCTTGCAATAATATACTGAGATAATAAAATGTGTTTATATATTTTCATAAAACATGAGTATCCCCAATGTCTACTCAGTCAGCCTATATGAGTGTAATAGAAAAATCACTTGAGAGATTCAGACAATATAGAATCTGTATTTGGCATAATCACCAATCCCAAAATATGATGTGGGTTTTGTTAATTCTTTCTTTTCTCTCTGTCGTCCTCAGCACATAGTTTAGTTCTTCTTAGAATCACAAAAGGACTGTCACAGCCCCATCACACTATTTCCAGCTCTTTGAGTTGGAATACAGTCCTTCAAGCTTTCAGACGTTACCCGATGACTTGTGAGCTAGAATTGAGTCTCTTCGCTTCTTAAGCAAATCCTGAAAATGAAATGAAATCATAATGAATCATGTAGCCAACCAGAGAAAAATATGTACCTGAAAAGAATTGTTGGGGTTCAGTTACTGTGGAAGGAGGATGAAAAGAGTGTTAATAAAAATTGTCTGTTGTATCATTTATATTTATATTTTTAAGTAGAAAAATGGTTGTTTATGTATTTTTATGTATGTATTATGTAGAAGCTAATATTTGTGTAAAAATAGCCTGTCTGCCAACGAATTAGTTCATCGTGATATATATAATTTCTCTTCATAAAAACCCTGTGAGGTAGAAACTATTAACTTCATTTCATGGAGAGAGAGGGTCGGTTGTTCATGGTGATCAGACAGATAATGTGAATCTCCCGAGTTGGAGCTCTTTCCACTGTAACATGTAATTTCTTATTCCCATTGGGTGTCATGATATTAGATTGTGCTCTTAGTGTTACTTTATTATAATACTGATTTACCTTAGTTTTTTTTTTGAAGACAAGTCTCAATTTTGTATGTGGGCAGATTATATATCTTAAGACACAGTGATCCATATTGTCACATTAGCAAAATTTTCCTAATGATTAAGTGCTTTATTAAATGTAAATTGGAGGTAGAGTTTGTGAAATGCTTCATAACACCATAGAGCAGTGCTACTATGTAAGTATGCCCGTAACGCCCTGTGACTCATCCTATCACCTCACTGGAATACATGTTTTAAACTCTGATTTTTAAGATGTTAAAATAAAAATCCAAAGATAGTTCATTTTTATCTATACATAATACATTATTAAGTTTATAACCTGGTTAACTGAAAGAATGGAGATACAAAATATGGTTGTATGTAGAAGGATGAATGATTATAGTGTTATGGTCAGTACAGAGTAGAATTAACTGCTGTTCATGGATTGGCTTAAAGATGGGTTAGCTTTTTTTAAAAGTTAAATAAAAATGACTACTTTTAGTTAAAAGACCATATTCCTCTCTGTGTTTCTCCTCTCTCCAAAAGATGATTCATTTGGGTAAAACTGTTTATGTTCTGCTTGGTTTTAAAAAGCCGTTTTAACATTTATAGAAATGACAGACATAAAAAATTAAAATGGTAATCCTTCCATAAAATTGCTGATAAGTGACTTGGAAGACAGACAACCAGATTGGACCACAGAATAAACGTGTTTGAGCTGGTGCTGACGTAGATGCCTGTAATGAGAGAAGATATGCGGGAACTCTAGTTACTGGTCCTCATTGTCCTTCACCGATGGCTGCGGTGTCTGCTCTGGACAGTGACATTTTAACAGGCTTCCTTCTGCACTGTACCTGGTTTTAATGAATATGGTTGTGGAAAAGGATAAATGGAAATTGGAACTGACAAATCAAATCCTGAGTGTTTGAAATTAGAGGAAAAATGCAAAGCAATTGGTAAGCTTTTAGGAAGATAAAATTCCCATCATTTCACCTTTATAATTGCCATGCTGAAGACTGTTTCAGGCTGGAGTAATTTAATTCCTACAATACAAAATGTTCGGGGGCTGATGGTAAAGGGGATTTCTTTGTTTTCTTTTTCTTTTTTTAAAAAGATTTTATTTGTTTATTTTTAGACAGAGGGGGAAGGGAGGGAGAAAGAGAGGGAGAGAACCGGGTACCTGGCCTACAACCCAGGCATGTACCCTGACTGGGAATCGAACCAGCAACCCTTTGGTTTGCTGGCTGGGACTCAATCCACTGAGCCACACCAGCCAGGGCGGTAAAGGGGATTTCTTGTTATTATTCTTCACACCACATCACCCCCAATATTGGAGACAGGGTATAATTTGTATTAGATATTTGGAGTGATCAAAGCAGTATTTCCTGGCCCCTCTTCCCTCTCAGGATTGGAACCTCAGGTTTTGCACAGTTATTGTTGAGTACCAGTGACACAAGTTCTCACAAACAGGAATTTTTTGGCTTTAAAAACTTACCTCAAATAGCGGTTTGAGGGAGCCCTCAGCTTCAGTACACGTCCACAGGAAAAGGACAGACTAATTTGACCTAAAATTTTGTTGTTATTTTTGCATGCAAATGCTGTGTTAGTTCCAAGTGCCTCAACAGATCAAAAGGAGGTCCTGAGACTTTCTTTGTTTCCCTAGCTATCTTTTGGAAATCATGAAAACTTTCATGAAAACGATCATAATTTGTTCAACACCATTGTCTCAAATGGAAAAGGTTTAAAAAGAATCTAGTGCTGTGCTTTCTGCTCTTCCCTAAACACTCCCTCTCCCCAGCCAGTTCACAGGGCACAGGCCCCAATCTTGAAATGACTTGGTTCCCTGGAATTTTAAAAATAAAGTTCTTGCATCTGTTGACACTGACTTTCAGACATAGGAATTATTGTTAATGCTAAGCCATTTATCAAAATAAAATTTTTATTTCTTATCCATGATCAAATATTTGGAGATCCTTTCGGAGGTGTTCTGTATACCACTTAGGGAATTACTAATGAATTGTTCCACACATTCTTAAGCACTTGGCTGTATTGAGACTGAGTTAGTGTAATTCACACAGATAACTATGTTTATTTTGGTAGAGTAAATTGTACAGCCAAGTGTTCATTGACTTTATGTTATTTTAAAGTATTTTCTCATTAAAATATATCTATAGTGAATCCTACTTTGCTATTCTGTCTAGTAAAGAAAATTCACTGTAGTCGATGATATGACTGACTTATGCATACATATAACCTTGCATATTAAGGGCAGGGCTTTTTTACCCATAAAAAGCAAAATATTGTCCTCACCGATTCAAGAATTAAAAAGAGAAGTTTTTAAAAAGTCATTCGCTGAGGTAGGTGGGTGGTGTGACATGAGGTCTCTGCAGACTTTGGTGAGGCTGGGCCTCCCGCTCTCCACAGCATGGAGGAGAAAGCTGACCTCTGGGGTGTGACTGAATGCCAGAGAATAACCATCAAGAGGGCCAAGATGTTGCCCCACTTGAGGATACTTGCAGTGAAACATTAGAAAAGATCCAGCTTGCACATTGATAATATGTGTTGCTCTAGAATAAGGGTAAGTTTAAAAAGAATAAGGCGACATGTGCCTCTTGGAAGAAATTACAGTTTCCTGCATGACAATAGGAAATGATATTAAATTCCTTCATTCCCTCATCAGTTCTCCTGTAGCTAAATTCCTTCATTCCCTCATCAATTCTCCTGTAGCTAAATCCATAATATTGGAACTATGGCTCATGCTGATGCAGGCGAAACTACCACCACAGAAAGAATATTGGTTCTGGATACACAAGATCACAGGGAGGTTAGAATCAATTCCTATCTCCCCTCTCCTGTTAGGAAAAATACCAAAGGAAAATATTTTGATTAAGAAGCCAACCTAGGGATCTTGAGTATGGCATGGAGGCACTTATGTCTAAACCACAACATGAAAATAAGGTAGTTGCCACACCTGCTAAAGGACCTGTCTAGGTTCAACTAAACATTCAGACTCACGAGACTGTTTTAGGCCACGCTGAACACTGATCTACTCAGGCTATAAGACAGCAACCATAACTTAGCAGCAGACAGCAGTAGGTATTTCTTTCTATAGGAACTCTTATAGCAGCCCGCATGGCTATCTGGGAACTGTCTTTGACTAGCCAAAAGTGATAGCTCAGTTTCAAGTAACAAGATTCACGGGAGCCACCCTAGCTTAGAAGACTCACGCCCCCTAGAAACAAATATCTCTCGTTACAGCTCCATGGACTACCTTCAGGGTTTCCCACAGGGGACATGCCTTGCCCTGCTTAGGGAGACGTAATCTGTGTATCTCTATCAGGTATTTATAGCCATTTATAGTTTTTCCTGATTCAGATGTAGCTTACCAATCAATTTCTCTCCATAAGATGTGTTGCCTACCTACATAGTCGATATACTTCTGTTTTCTGGTTTTTAGATGAACCAGAAAGTTAACTAGAGGTCAAATTCTCATGCAGAGAAAGAAAGGATTTTGTTAATTTTTACCCTGCAGGAGTAGTATTATTAACCTAAGATTTGAACTTATTCTTAGATTATAACGTCAGAAACTGTTGTTCTGGACCAAGCATTCACATTTGAAATCCCATGTAACTTTTGTTGTTGTCATTGTTTTGTTTTTAAATAACCATGCCCTTGCTCCACTCTGGACATTAAGATTCAACAATTCTGTGATATGGCCCGGATGTTTAGTAAGTCTCTATTATGATGCTTGGATGGTGTCATGTATTCTGAAACCCTGTTTTTGACTCATGTTATATTTCTCTGATGAATCAACACTTTTATCATTATGAAGTGCCTTTCTTTATCTTTGACAAAACAGTTTGTTTTGAAATTTAAAGCAGAGGTTGTCAGGTCCATAATACCAGAAGTGGACGTGAATGTTTTTTTCCAAAGCTCCACAGTGATTTGGAAATGTACTATACTGAGAGCCATTTGTCTGGACCTTTGGAGTTGGTTCTCACTAGAGTGCATTTCAAGTGAAGATTCTAACCCTGGGCATCCTTTCCCTCCATGATGACAGGTTCCTAAATATAAAGCACAGGACTTTCTTGTAGAATTATTGCTATGCAAATGGGGACATTACAGACATCAAAACAGGGATCATTGTTAGGCCTCTTCTGTTGTGTCACAGACCTGGTATTAATCCTTCCCTCACATCCCCAGTTTCTGTTCCTGAAGCAAGAGTCCAGAATTAGGAGGGCCCAGGCTACTTTCAAGTTATTTATTTATTTCAAACTGTTTTTATTAGAGGGGAAGTGAATGGAGAAAAAGAGGGAGAGAAACATGGATGTGGGAGAGAAACATCTATCGGACTCAAGTTTTTTATTTTTTAAAAATTGTGGTCGCCCAGACCAGTGTGGCTCAGTTGGTTGGGTATCATCCTGTTAAGCCAAAGGTCGCCAGTTTGATTCCCAGCCAGGGCACATGTCTGGGTTGCAGGTTTAGTCCCTGGTTGGGGTGCGTATGAGAGGTAAATGATAGATGTGCTTCTCTCTTACATCCATGTTTCTCTTCCTCTCCTTCTCCCTCTCTTACCCTCTAAAAATAAATACAATCTTAAAAATAATAAAATAAAATTATGGTAAAAAGCACATAAAACAAAATTTGCCATTTTAACCATTTTTAAGTGTACAGTTCAGTAGTGTTACGTATATCAACATAGTATGCAGCCAATCTCCGGAACATCTTGGCAAAACTCAAACTCCGTACCCATTAAACAACTTCCCATTTCCCCTTCCACCCAACCCCTGGAAATCACTGTTATGTTTTTCTTTCTGTAGATGTGATTATTCTATATAAGTGGAATCTCGTATATATGTATTTGTCTTTTTGTGACTGACCTATTTAACCTTTAACATAATGTTCTCAAGGATCACTCATGTTGTGGTATGTGTCAGAATTTGCCTCTTTTTTTAAGGCTGAATAATAAATCCATGTGTGTGTGTGTGTAGCATAACATGGAGGGAACCAACGAAAGAATATACTTTATAGTTTTGGTTTTCTGTCACATTGTGCTAGGCTTATTTACTTTTTTCATTATCAAGCTCTACATATATAACAACTCTTAAACTCTTTAAGCATGAGAATGAGAATTAGCATATAAAGAAGTATCTGCTTTTTATAAGTGGTATCTTTAATTTTTTGTGCATAGCCCAGTTTTGAACAGTTGCTGTTCTGGGTTTGAGAAATGTTACCAATATGTGCCAATATATATATAGAGCCTTCTTAAAAAAATATACATAGTATAGTAAAGTCAGCATTCTAAGGTCAATGAAAAGTCTCCCAAAATACTATTTTGGGGCTCTGGTTCCTTCTTCAGAATCATAGTTTGATATGGTTTAAGTCTTAAAAATTAATTAGTTTTTTCCTGGGAAGCCAAAAATTTACCAATATTTTGATTTACTCTGAAATCGTATGTTCACCATGATATATACATTTTACAATGCATGTAATTAAGGTACATGACCTATGTCAACTTTTTAAACTTTTAAAATTCTTTACTCTGTAAAAGATATTTTGTTAAATAAGAAAAATTCTCTCTTCAGTAACTCATTTTAGGTACTTGTTTCTAACAACAAGTTTAGAAAGATTGTTCATATAACATGAACAATCTTAGTTCAGCTCCCAGGATCATTTTAAATTACATTTATTGTACTCTTCACTTTGACAACTGGTACCATTGTAAGCTCTGAAGTGCATTTTTGTTGTTATAGTCACTTCTATTCTCATGGAGTAAGTACGATCAAATTATATTGCTATTCTGGGAGTCACCTTTTTCATCAGTTATTGTGTGTCTTTCTGTTGGGTGAGTAACTATTTATGAAACTGTTAGAATAATGATTTATAGAGGAAATTGTGGCAGTGACGAGTGGGCATTCACTTAAGGAATCTTAATTTGCTGGAATGTTAAAAGGAAGCAGTCTGTTTTTCTCATTTTCTTGCTATACGTCTTACTTGACTGGTAAATACTGTAACGTGGGTAGAAGTCATGTCTCAAGTGTTTCACTTTTAGAAAGCATGTGAAAGCTCTAGAAGCTCCGTTTAAGTAACATTGGGCTTAAAAAACATCTGGCTCATTCTCTATTGTGACACTTGCCTAGAAATGCACAGGTGATATTAGGTGCTTAGCAGTTACAAATAATAGACCAAGACTTTCGATCTAAGGCATGGGTTATAGAAAGTCACAACAACCTTGTATTAATTAAACTACAAGACTTTTAATCTTGGATCAGTGAAAATTACTATTTTACCAGTAAGATCGAATGAGTTAAACTGAACTCTTGTAAGAGGTGCACAGTTAACTGAAATATAAGGCAGAGTACTCACATTTGGCACCAATCCTCAAAAGGCGTGTGGAGGAAGGACACAGGAATTGAAAAGAGGGAGCACTTTGGCACAGGGGCTCAAGAAAACTTAAGACTTTGAAAAAGGGGGAAAAAAAGCCTTTTAATTCTAAGGGAGAAGATTGCCTCAGGCAGAGGGTATAGCTACATGGGTTTGGAAGCAGCATGCCTTTATATAATTAATATTTGGCTCAGTGTAATTGGAATAAAAGGTGAGTGTGCACATTTTGGGGGTGGGCATCGTGCAGTGGAGTGGAGGCATGGACGTTTTCTTTGTTGCAGTAGGATAGTTCTACCCATTGCTTAGTATTAAAGAGTCCAGGGGACTGTCAGAGGGGAGATAGAACTCATTTCCAAATTAAATATGACCTAACACTTTGAGGAAATGAGTTAGTAGAATCGTTATTTTATCAATTGTTTTAAAGATCAAGGCAATTATGATAGCTTACTGTGTGATTATTGCTTATGATTCTATTTGATTAATACAGTGCAGTGGAATTTCCGTTAAATGCTATAGTTACCAAAAACTTTGTAACCACATCCACTCGAATTGGTTTTGGAATGAGCCTCTGAAATGGCGGTGCTGATCCTTTAGCATGTAGCAATGAAAGATTTAATGGCTCACTCGGTATTTTTGAGCAAAGAGATGTGGAGTCCACATGCAGGAGTAAGTAGAAGCTGAGAAATGCTTGGCATCTTCTATAGGGAAATGAGTGTTTGAAAGGTGTTACTCTATTTGTACCTTTTACAGATACCCTGTAATAGCCGAGAAATAGCTCTGGTCAAATAATAATAATAATAATAATAGTAATAATAATTTTGTTATACTTTTTTATCTTGCAGTTTTTCTGATTGATAATTGCTTTCTATTTATACACATACTATATCGTCTGCGATGTATTGGGCATCAAGGATATAAAATTGAATAAAGCACAATCCCTTTTTTTCACATAGCTTAAGGGAGCCTAACCTATTTTTCTCCCTCAAACCACTCAGAGATAAATAATACATTATAATGGTAACAGAGACCTACTTTGGAAAAGGGGCAGAAAGGAGACTGTGGAATAAGTCCAGTGTGGTGATCGATATTGCTCTACCCTGGATCTACTGTGTTAGTGGCTGAGGGAAAATATTAAACCAACTGTCATAACTTACTTTACTACCCATGCTGGGGGTAGGATGGGTCAAGTATATCTTATTTGTCCAGAAAGATTTTGTATGGGTATAGATAATCAGTGAACCAGAAATACCTCTTTCATAGATATTTAAGGTGGGGAGGATTAGTTAACCCTTGAAATTTATGATTGGAACAGATACGGACAGAAACAAATATAAACACACTGTAACTTTGTTCATCCAAATTATCTTAAGGAAGAGCGGTAGCATAGTTTTCCCCCCTATTTTTCATTTTGGAATGTAAAGCTCTTGTTAATTCAAGTATAGTTAACACACAATATTGTATTATTTTCTGGTGTACAACACAGCAGTGATTTGACATTTATATACCTTATGAAGTGATCACCGTGAGAATCTGTTACCATACAAAATTATTGTGATATTACGGACTATATTCCCTATACTGTACTTTACATCTCCATGACTTATTTATTATAAGTTTGTACCTCTTAATCCCATTCACCTTTTTGCCCACCCCCCCGCCCCTGCACTGTCGAACTCTCTGGCAAATATCAGTTTGTTCTCTGTATCTGTGAGTCCGTTTGTTTTGTTTGTTCATTTGTTTTTTAGATTCCACATATAAGTGAAATGATACAGTTTATGTCTTTGTCTTACTTATTTCACTTAGCATTAATACCTTCTATGTCCACCCATATTGTCTCAAATGGTGAGGCTTCATCTTTTTTCATGGCTGAGTAGTATTTCCCCCTCTCTCCCTCACCCCCTCCTTCTCTTTTTGTATGTGTGTACATATATATATATATACACACATACTACTTCTTTATCCATTCATCTATCAGTGGACACTTAGGTTGCTTCTTATTATGTCTGTGGTAAATAATGCTGCAGTGAACAAGGAGCTGCATATGTCCTTTTGAATTAGTGTTTTGTTTTCTTTGGGTAAGTACCCAGAAGTGGAATTGCAAGTCCTTCTCTGTCTCCTGTCATGTCCTTTGTTTTAAAGTGTATTTTGTCTGATATAAGTATAAGGCTACCCCAGCCTTTTCTGTTTGTTTTCATTTTCACGGACTTTTTCCATTTCTTTACTTTCAGTCTGTGTGTTTTTCAATCTGAAGTGAGTCTCATTTAAGCAGCATATCTAAGGGTCTTGTTATTTTTTTTAATCCATTCAGCCACCCTGTGTTTTTGAATGGAGCACTTAGTTCATTTACATCTGAAGTAATTATTAATAGGAATATACTTAAAGCCATTTTCATTGTTTTCATACTAGCTTTTTAAGTGGTTTGTCTACTACCCGTACTATATGTTTACCTTTACTAGAGATTTTTTTTTTTCGTATATTCTCTTATTTCTAGTTTTGGCCTTTTCCACTTAAAGAATTCCCTTTAACATTTCTTGTAATGCCAGTTTAGTGGTGATGAACTCCTTTAGCTTTTCTGGAAAACTCTTGACCTCTCATTCATTTCTGAATAATAACCTTGCTGGGTAGAGTGTTCTTGGTTGTAGGTTTTCACTTTTCATCATCTTGAATATATCATGCCAATCCCTCTGGCCTGCAGAGTTTCTGTTGAAAAATCAGCTGATAGTCCTATGGATATTCCCTTGTATGTAACTAGTTGACTTCCTCTTGCTGCCTCGAATATTCTCTCATTTTCTTTAACTTGTAACATTTTAAATATGATATCTTGGTGTGGATCTCTTTGAGTTCACATTGTTTGTGATTTTCTCTGCTTCCTAGACTTGGATGTCAGTATTCTTTGCCAGGTCAGATAAGTTTTCAAGCCATTATTATTATTTTTTAATATATTTTATTGATTATGCTATTAGAGTTGTCTCATTTTTTTCTCCCCTTTATTCCCCTCCATCCTGCATCCCTCCTCCCACCAGCATTCCCCTCCTTAGTTCATGTCCATGGGTCGTACATATAAGTTCTTTGGCTTTTCCATTTCCTATACTTTTCTTAACCTCCCCCTGTCTATTTTGTACCTACCATTTATGCTCCTTATTCCCTGTACCTTTTCCCCCATTCTCCCCCTGTCCCCTCCCTGCTGATAACCCTCCATGTGATCTCCATTTCTGTGATTCTGTTCCTGTTCTAGTTGTTTACTTAGTTTGTTTTTGTTTTTTTAGGTTCAGTTGTTGATAGTTGTGAGTTTGTTGTCATTTCACTGTTCATATTTTTGATCTTCTTTTTCTTATATTAGTCTCTTTAATATTTCATTTAATAAGGGCTTAGTGATGATGAACTCCTTTAATTTTACTTTATCTGGGAAACACTTTATCTGCCCTTCCATTCTAAATGATACCTTTACCAGATAGAGTATTCCTGGATGTAGGTCCTTGTCTTTCGTGACTTTGAATACTTCTTTCCAGCCCCTTCTTGCCTGTAAGGTTTCTTTTGAGAAATCAGCTAATAGTCTTATGGGAGCTCCTAAGATTCTCTCCTTATCTTTAACCTTGGGTAATGTAATTATGGTGTGCCTTGGTGTGTGCTTCCTTGGGTCCAACTTGTTTGGGACTCTCTGAGCTTTCTGGACTTCCTGGAAACCTATTTCCTTTGCCAGATTGGAAAAGTTCTCCTTCATTATTTTTTCAAGTAAGTTTTCAATGTCTTGCTCATCGTGTTCTCCTTCTGGCACCGCTATGATTCGGATATTGGAACATTTAAAGTTGTCCCAGAGGTTTCTCAGCCTCTCCTCATTTTTTTGAATTCTTGTTTCTTCATTCTGTTTTGGTTGAATGTTTATTTCTTCTTTCTGCTCCAAATCGTTGATTTGACTCCTGGTTTCCTTCCCTTTGTTGTTGGTTCCCTGTATATTTTTCTTTATTTCACTTTGCATAGCCTTCACTTTTTCCTCCATTTTGCGACCATACCCCACCAATGTGCGAGCACCCAGATTGCCAGTGTTTTGATCTCTGCATCTGCTAGGTTGGCTGTCTCTTCATCGCCTAGTTTTGTTTTTGGAGCTTTGTTTTTGGAGCTTTAGTTTGGGCTATATTTTTTTTGTGTTTGTTGGCACGGCTATTATGTTGTGATGGGCAGAGCCTTAGGTATTCGCCATCAAGCCATTCTTTCTTGAAATAAAATTTCCATCCCTTCCTCTCTGTCTTTTCCTTCTGGGGCCCCTATGATATAAATGTTAGTATGCTTGATGTTGTCCCCTTAGGTCTCTTATGCTATCTTCCTTTTTAATTCTTTTTTCTTTTTGGTCTTTCGGTTGGCTTTTTTCCACTATTTTGTCTCCCTGATCATTAATCCATTTTTCTGTGTCTTCTGATCTGCTCTTGATTCTCTCTAGTATATTTTTCATTTTAGTTATATTTTTCAGTTCTGATAGGTTCTGTTTTTATAATTTTTATCTCTGTTTACATTCTTAATGGGTTTATCCACTTGCCTTCAGTGTTATATAAACATCTTTATGACTGTTACTTTGAACTCTATATCTAGTAGACAGCTTACCTCCATTTCATTTAGTTACTTTTCTGGGGTTTTGTCTTGTTTTTTTTTGTTTGGAACATACTCTTTTGTCTCCTTATTTTGATTTTATCCCCGTATATATGAGGTAGATCAGCTACATTTCCTGGTTTTAAAAAAACTGTCCTTACTTAGGTGTCCCGTGGGGCCCAGTGGTAGAATCCCTTCTTGTCACCAGAGTGCTCCAGTGGTGTTTACTGTGTGGACTGGTGTGGCCTCCTGTTGTGGCTGGGTTACAACTGCTATGAACACATTGGTCCCTGACCCAGCTGTTTGTGAGGCCTTGCCACAACTGTTTCAGGCATGCTGGTGGGCAGGGAAGGCCTTCCAGGTGGCTGGCTGTGAGGCTCATCCTCGACTGTTGTAGACACACTGCTGTGTGCTGGTGCCACCTGAGGCTGCCAACCTCAGGGAGGACATGAGCTGCTTTGGAGGGGTGCCAGTCTAGGTGGGTCCTTAGGGGAATGCAAGGCTGGAGTGAACAGTGTTCATTGGTTTAATTCAGAGTGTCAGAAATGGCACCTTCCTGCATCACAGAAGCTAGGTAAGAGTAAAGAAAGGGGAAAAATATTGGCACCCACCAGCACTTCTGACTCTGGACAAAGTTCCGTCAGATACATGTTTCACCAGCACACACTCTGAATTAGTCAGTGTGCCACCTTCGTGTATGACCCAAGTGCTTTTCAAACTGTTGCCTCTGTGCCAGGACTCAGAAAGAGTACAACCTTGGTTTCCTACAGCCCTTCGGTTCTCCTAGGTGTTAAGTCCTGCTGGTTTTCAAAGCCAGGTGTTATGGGGACTTCTCTTCCTGGTGCAGGTTCCTCAGGCTGGGGCTTGAATTCTTGCTTTTCAGGAAGGGACCTCTGTTGTTGTGATTCTCTCTCCCAGTTGTGGGTCACCACATGGGGAATGTGGGGAAGGCTGGGTCCTAACTAGACCGAGTTTCTGCCCCTCTTGCCCATACTTTGTACATCCATACTTTGTACATCCATACTTTGTACAGTAGTGAATCTGTTCTGCTAGTCTTCAGGTTGTTTTCAAGAGCTCTTCTATATGTAGTTGTAGTTTAGGTGTTAGTGGGAAGAGGTAAACTCAGGATCTTCCTACCTACTCTGCCATCTTGAACTTGAAGCCAGTAGCCTTGCTCTTGAATGTCAGCTTGTTTGTGAAATGTTGTTCCTTGCAGTTGGTGCATTGTCATCTCAAGTAGCACAGTTTTATATTAAATCTTTGTTGCACATAGGATGTTAGGATATATTCAGTTGAGTTTTGGGATGTTCCACACAGTAATAGCCAAATCAAGTTAGCTTACACAGAAAACAATGAAACTGTAATGATATCGCTACTGCAGGGATTCTTCATAACCTTAACTAATGTAGGAAGTTAATTGAAACAGTAACTCAGAAGTCATTAGGAACCCCAAAAGAACTCCCTGCTCAGTCCCTGATTTCTTGCTTTCTTCTGGAATTCTGCTTTATTTTGGAATTCTGCTTTATTTTTCCTTGCCCAGAGCAGCTTTCTTTGCCTCTCTGTTTCCATGTTATAGTTTATCTATCTCATGTCACTAAATTTTCCTTAAGATCGTTCTAGCTTCTTTGGCCTCTTCTGCAAGGTCTCTGGAGAGAGTGCAAATGGTCCAGTTTAGATCAGTTGTCCAGCCCTGTCCTTTTTAGTTGTGGCAGGAAGTAGAGGGCTGGTGCGGGGTGGTAGCAGTGATGATGGCAGTGGCTGTGGATGATGAAGTAGAGTCATGCAGAACACCTGTGTCTACCAAGGGCTCACCCCTCTGGATGTGTGGGAGGTAGGAAGGTAAGTGTGAGGATCATTGGAGGGATTTTCAGAGAATGAGGGATGGAACCTGAACTTGGATGGATTGGCCTTGTAAGGTATATATGATTAGAAAAGACTAAAACATATTGAGGGCATTAGAAAAGCTAAGGATAGTCAAGTAACAGTGTATGATAAGCATTCAGGTGTGGAAGTTACATGATCCATCTCCTTGGTTCATAGTTTTCTAACAGTTAAAGATTAAAGTATTAATTGTTCTGTGATCCTGCACATTTTCTTTGTTTTGTTCCTCAGTTATTTCTGACCTATTTTTCCCTATAAGATCATTTTCCCATGCGTACAATATACGTGATTTTGTCTTCTAATTGGATTTAAAATAGAAGTAAAAGTTTCCAACATTTTTGATAAGTTTAATAGTAGCAGAATCATTCTATTTGATTCATAGGCCACAGCTAACATATGAATTACTGTGTTAATTAAAAGACTACCTATTTATTCATTTTCAACCAGTTGCTAGAATCTCAAATACTTTACTCAGTGACTTCTAAATATCCTACTATTAGTTTTCTAGCTTTCTGTATGAATGCTTTTGACTACTTTTTTTCATTGTGAAGAGTTGGTATTGTTTTTAATAAAAATATGTCAGTTCCTGCTATTAACAGTTTTAAAGCACAGAAGTTAAAAAATGGCCCCAATACTATGAGATTCTGATTCATGTGAAAGGCTGTTGAGTTGCCATTGGGCCTTAACTGTACCTAGGTAACTTGGTATATTAAGTTTCTTTCATTTTATATTTTTTTAACTTTAGAATTATTCTGCTTAGAATGTAAAGTCTTTTAAGTTCTGAGAAATTTATGTTCTCCTTTTTAGATTACAAAAGAATAAAACTTGACTTTAAGCCATGCTAAAGGCACCAACTTTTTCTATTTTAAAAAAGGCAAACATTAAAAAGTACAAAGACAGATTGTAAGCTATGTTTATTCAGAATTTTTCACATTCTTAGTTCACTGAAAGCATTAGTCAACACTTCATTACTAACATGGAGTATAAGTTAATGATGCACAAAGTTTAAAACCTCTTATTCAATTAGAGGACCTATTAGCTTTGAAAGCAGTAAATAATAATTGGCATTTACTGAATTTTAAATAGGATCTACATGTTGTATTTTGGTTTAGAGTATATATAGCATTTTGTGTTTATGCTGTGAAACTGGATGGTCTGAGATTGCAGTTTCCTTTTAGCATTTAACCTAAAGTCTCTTCCTGATTTTAATGTGGAATATTTCCTCCCTTTAATTGCTAACATGTTTTTCAAATATTTACACATGATTTTTAAGGTGCTAATTGGCACTAGAATAGCTGATGGATGGTAAGCTGTTGGAATCAACATTAACTTAAAGCACATCTACAATAAATTTTTGTATCCTGGCCTGGAATTGCTGGCATTTGTGCATTAAATGCATCACTAGTCTAGCAGTAAAATACATCAAACAGTAGTAGGCAGTGTTAGTATTTACATCACCAGAGCCTCAGGATGCCAGCCTCTGGGTCCGCTCTGACAGAATTTGATAGAGTCTTTTGTACTATTGTAAATGGTATGGTGAGAGTCTTACCATTCTTTTTGAACAAAACATTGCCTGTTTATGTGTTATAGCTCATGTGGTCCAGTGGGGTTAACACACACACACACACACACACACACACACACACAACTCCTTTCTTCTAAAATCCAAATATTTGATTAATGTAAACTTTCGTATCTCACACTTGTTTTTTGTTTCATGCTTTTGTCCTTTCCCAAATGTCTTTTTAATTTGAAATCACTAGTGTGTTTCATAAAAAGCATACATTGAAGTGCACCGAGTGTTCCACTGAGCCAGACCTCCTTTACGCTCACTTGTTTATCCTCCCTAACCCTCTTGTAGTTGCCTCGAGATTTGCCATTTATTGAATAAACCATTTCGTAATTCTTCTGTTGTTGTTCAAAGATTTTCAGGGCCTTATTTTTCTCTAAATGCAAAGCCCAGCTGGGAATCAATCCCCAGGCTTCTTGGGATCATGCTCTGGGAACTCAAAAGTCTGTGGGTGGAGAGGGGGCCTGGAAGTCCCCTTTTCACAAGTTCTGATCCCGGCACTGTGTCTGGCAAGCACTTTATCTCACGGTTGGTTATTTCCACCACTTGGAGTCTGGCTGCTGCCAAGGACTGAAGGTTGATTAATGGTGATTTGCCCACTCTTCTGGGTCATCACCAGGATCTCACCCCGCATACGTTTAAGTCTGTTTTAAAGTACAGCCACATAGTATAGTTGTTTAGTTGTGTTATATAGTTTTGTGGATATTGTAGTATTTGAAGTGTTGTTTTACCTAAGGGCATAGTCATATCAAGTCCTCATTGACAGAATTTTCAGTAGGTTTCACTCTTATATTCTAATGGTTGTTTGACCTTTTCAATGCTTTTTCATTTCATTTAATGAAGCTCCCTTAAAGCTTAAAATCAGTTGTATGTAATAGCTAAAATATTTGATTCCTGAAAACTATACTTAGATTTACTTACTTCTTAAAAAAATATTTTATTACTTTTAGAGAGAGGGAAGGAGGAAGAGAGAGAGGGAGAGAAACATCAATGTGTGAGAGATAGATTGATCAATTGCCTCTCGCACGCCCCCAGCTGGAGACCTGGCCTGCAACCCAGGCGTGTGCCTGGACTGGGAATGGAACCGGTGGCCTTTTTGTTCACAGGCCGGTGCTCATTCCACTGAGCCACACCAGCCAGGGCTGTACTTAGATTTAAATGGTAATTTGCTTGAGGAATTTATCTGAAATTTGATACGTTTTTTGAAACACTGAGTTCACAATGTGGTTATAGGTGTTTTTAGAGCTGCTGCTCACAAGACACAGTTTCGAACATATGTGGTTGTACGATGTCTTTCTTTTACCTCCTGTCTTGAGTGGGTCTTTTCTGTAGCAAGGCCCAAACCAAAAAGCAAGCGGGGTGACAACAAAGTATTTCTGTTCTGTTGTACTAAGAGATTTTTGACTCTTTCAAATGCATAGAATATGTGGCTTGTCTTGTGAGGTCATGGTCCCCTCTGCGTGTGGTGTGGGTGCTCTGCCTGGGGAGGGCCTTTGGGAACAAACTGGTCTGGCCTCTGTGCTCAGTTGTGGCTGGTGTCTCTGATGCCCATCATCCTTGCCTGAGCAAAGCCGTCCTTAGAACATTTGCTTATTTTGGGGATGCTCCTACCCCCACTTTTACCTCCTTTGGTTCATCCTAATGGATTATTTTTTTCTTGGCCTCTGGACCTTAGTCCAGAGCCTGGGTGGGTGGGGTCTCCCACTTCATCAGGCCTTCGTGCCCGGCACTTCTCCTTGATGTTTAGCTTTAAAATGTGTGTGCAGATATATGGGACAAATTTCTTGGCCCTCTTGATACGGCTTGAGCCTAGGGCTACAGGAATTGACAATCACAGCAGGGCAGAAGAACTCCTAGCTCTTTCATCCCAAAACGGCCTATTACCCATGTGCATTTTGGTGAGTGAATGTACTCTGTGGGTTAAAAAAAATGACTTTATACATGATATATGTAACTTTTAAGGTATTGCAGTTATTTAATTGTTAAGTTAGCCAGTTAAAAATAATTGACCTGCATGGGTGGGGCCGTGGGTGCTAGAGGCCATGATCCTGTCATCCTTCTGGGCTTTGGGAAAACCAACCGCCTGGTCAGCTGCGTGCCTCAGAACGTGAATGTTTCTCTCACCCCCTCTGAGATGTGTGTGTGCAAACTTACGTGATGTTGAACTTTCTTAAGTTATGTACTTTACTTGGGGCTTTCTTTTATAACTTAAACTGATTCAGTGTCACTCTTTCATGCATTTTGAAGAAGATACTAAATTCTAACATGTTTTTCTATAGCTGGGTCTCAGGAGAAATAGATAAACGTTAGAAAATTTCTGTAGTACTCACAGCATTAAATTGACCTACATAAGTAGAACTTTAGTTTGTATTCTAAAATGAAGGGCCAGTGTTGTACAGTAAGTCATCCTGGGATGGTTTAGATTGGAATAATACATGTATGATGTCCTTAAGAATAATGAATAAGTGAAAAATTAGTAGATTGTTTAAATAATGAAAAACATTGTTTTTGAGGTAAAACCTTTTAATATTGTACTCCTGCTGTTTTATTTTTAAACCTATAGTTAAAAGAGCACAGCGAAGATTTGTTTTTTCTGAGTTGGAAGAAAATCCTAATTATCTCTAAAAATGGAGTGATTCTAAAATATGCAAACCTCGAGGAGGGACTTTTTTTTTTCCCTTAAGCTTCTGTAGACATGATTTTCTTGAAGTTTTTTATGTTGCGCTGTAATTTTTTTTTTTTTTAAAGCAAGGCATAGGTTTCAATAAATGAAAGATGTACAGTGTTTGGCAATAATCTGTGTGTTATATGGTGACGTGCAGGGACTGTGTCTTTTCCTTTGAGCATCTATGTGTCCAACCATAGCTGAACATATGGGTGTTCCAACTGTTCATTTAAGGAGTCAACAAATGAACCATTGTTTATTTCATAGAACTTGTGGAATTTTTAAAAAACTAAGTTGGCATAGCTGCCAGAAGGTCCAGCAAAGTTCCTGCTTTATTAGTAGATCATTGGCATTATCGATTGAAGGTGGTGTGATTATAGTTGCCAGGAGTGTACTTTCTAGGGATAGCACCTGCTCGGTGAACTGTCTGGGCGTGGCCATCCAGAAGAAGTGAAAGTGTGGCCTGGCTCAGAGATTTGTGCTTTCCGGTCTCCATCCCTAGATCCTTCCTACAGGGAGGCCACAGTGCCATTGCCTCTACCCACTGAAGGAGAAGGTGCAAGAGCATTCCAGTCAAGTGAGGGACACACAGTAATTTGTTTTTGAAATAAAATTTCTGGCTATAGTGTTTCAGTGAAGTTTATTCGTGCTCGAGGACTGTAGGATGATAATTTTAAAATAACAACAAAACCTAAGTGCATTTTTAACTAGTGTGTAAATTCGACACATTTTAGGAGGTATTATAAATGGTTTTGCTAAATGGTCACCAGTGTAATGAAAGAGCAAAACTGTACAATGGGGAGAGGATTGACCAGCTTACCACACAGTGCGGAAAACGTGTGCAAGCAACAACCCACCCCATCAAAAATCATTCTGACTTCATGTTGTGGAACATGGGCTGTTTTGTCCCAATTCAAAACAAAAGAGATTCTCACCTCTGTAAAATGAATATACAGGGGCTGTGGATAAGAGAATGTTTTGTTTGATTTTGACTTACTGGGGTACATCATAAAATCTTAGCTTTCAGAGGAGGAAATTACTTAAAGTAGATTTCGTTTATAATTTAATAACACTTTGTTGTCAAGTGCCCCAAGTCAAAGGCAACCATCAGAGTTCTGTTGAGATACAAACCCGTAACATATCCCAACAAAACTCTCAATTCAGAGGATTTCTCATGTGGAATATAGCACTATTGCAGGAAATTTCCAGGGTACTGGATTTTGAAAGAAGTCACAGTGTGGCTCTTTCTTTAGTTCTTGCCATTGCTTTAGGAAACAGAAGCCTGGCACTTCCCCTTGAGAAGACGAGGGTGTTGAGGAACATGGTTCATAAGCCACACTTGTTGGTTGACTGCCATAGGTGAAGCTAATGTTCTTGGAATAGCAAATTTCAGACCAGTTTAAATAGCAGAGAAACTTTTTGTAGGAAATGGAATATAAAAATGAAAAGATGGAGGAAGAATTGTTTTAACTTACAGAACCCTGAGTTGCAGTGTTAATAAATGTTATTGCTTTCACTTAAGTTTTTAAAGTACAGGCTAGTTAATTGGTATAACCTAAAAAATCAAATGGAAAGACTGTGTGCTTGATTAATAGAAATTGAGTTGTCTGCAGGTGCCAGCCCCATTGTGTATCCTGTCACCATCTCCTTAACTTTTAGAACCCACAGAAGCACAACACTTGTGAAGTCATGGGAAACTTTTTTATGTTTAACGTGGGCTAATATTTCAGTATTTACTTGAACTGATGGTCAGATTTTAATAATTAGCCATTTTTAAGAATAATCACTGCCTGAAAAAAATTTTTTTTTGTCCGAACAATGTATTTTTCAAATATATATTTTTAAAGATTTTATCTTTTATTTTTAGAGAAAGGGGAAGGGAGGGAGAAGGAGAGGGAGAGAAACATCACTGTGTGGTTGCCTCTCGCACATGCCCTACTGGGGACCTGGCCTGCAACTCAGGCATGTGCCCTGACTGGGGAATCAAACCAGTGACCCTTGGTTCACAGGCCTACTCAGTCCACTGAGCTACACCAGCCAGGACTGAACAATGTATTTTTTCTCTCACTATTAAATATTGTTTTAATTTGAGTTGGCACTTGAGCAGGAGATACCAGTTTATGCTGTGAGAAGAAAGTTCTTAGTAATAACCCACTCAAGTACTTGCTTACTATCCCCACCCCTCCCCCCAACTTGATTATCATTTCTGTGTAATATTAGGAACTAAGCATGTGAGTTCCTTACACAGCTTAAAGCTGTATGCTTCAATGTAACAACCTCTACATGAATTCTTGGCAGTGATACATACGTTTTATGTGTGCTCTGATTATCTCTAGTCATAATTATTTAACTCTTTAATGGTATATATGACATTTATAATCTCCCCAGGGGCAAAAGTGATGTGGCATAATTCTGGAAGATTATTTATGTTGTTTGTGCTTAAAATGTGTGGTTAAAAAACCGGTGCATCTGACTTTGAAACTCCACTATTCTGTTTTTTTTGGGTATACTTTATTGATTATTCTATTACAGTTGTCGCATTTTTTTCTCCCCCTCTATCTCCTCTGCCCTGCACCCCATCCCATCATCCCCACACCTCTTAGTTCATGTTTATGGGTTGTACATATAGGTTCTTTGGCTTCTCAATGTCCTATACTATTCTTAGCCTCCCCCTGTCGTCGTCTTCTTCTTCTTCTTTTTTGGTCAACATTTTCCCACCACTACTTTCCCCAGCGCAACTCATCCCCACCGCCCACCCTCAATCCTTCCCCCATTTGGCTTTGTCGATGGGTCCTTTATGCATGTTCCTTGATGACCCTACCCCTTCCTTCCCCCCTGTTATCCCCCTCTCTCCTCTCCTCCGGTTACTATCAGTTTGTTTTTTATTTCAGTGTTGCTGGGTATATTTTGCCTCTTGTTTATTTTGTTGATTAGGTTCCACTTATAGGTGAGATCATATGGTATCTGCCTTTCACCGCCTGGCTTACCTCACTTAGCATAATGCTCTCCAGATCAATCTATGCTGTTTCAAGGGTAGTAGCTCTTTCTTTCTGCTGCATAGTATTTCATTGTGTAAATGTACCATAGTTTTTTGATCCACTCATTTACTTTTGGGCACTTAGGTTGCTTCCAGTTCTTGGATCTTGTAAATTGTGCTGCTCTGAACGTTGGGGTGCATAGGTTCTTTTGAATTGGTATTTTGGGATTCTTAGGGTATAATCCCAGCAGTGGAATTGTTGGGTAAAAAGGCAGTTCCATTTTTAGGTTTTTGAGGAAATTGCAAACTGTTTTCCACAGTGGCTACACCAGTCTACATTCCCACCAGCAGTGAACTGGGGTTCCCTTTTCTCAATATCCTCGCCAGCACTTATTTGTTGATTTCTTTATGATAACCTTTCTGGCTGGTGTGAAGTGATATCTCATTGTGGTTTTGATTTGCATCTCTCTGATGGCCAATTGATGCTGACCATCCTTTCATGTGTCTCTGGCCCTGTGTATGTCCTCCTTGGAGAAGTGTCTGTTCAGGTCCTTTACCCATTTTTTAATTGGATTGTTTGTCTTCCTGGAGTGCAGTCATGTGAATACTTTATATTTTGAAAATCAAACCCTTGTCTCAGGTATCATTGGCAAGTATATTTTCCATAGGGTTGGTTCCCTTTTCAGTTTGCTGATGTTTTCTTTAACTGTGCAGAAACTTCTTATTTTGATGAAGTCGCATTTGTTTATTCTTTTCTTTATGTCCCTTGCTCTAGGGGACATATCGGTGAAAATATTGCTGCATGGAGTGTCTGAGGTTTACCTGCCTATATTCTCCTCTAGGACTTTTATGGTGTCGTAACTTCTTATTTAAGCCTTTTACCCATGTTGAGTTCATTTTTGTGTGTGGTGTAAGTTGGTGGTTGCATTTCATTTTTTTTGCACATAGCTGTCCAGATCTCCCAACACCATTTGTTGAAGAGGCTATTTTTACTCCCTTTTATGCTTCTGTCCCCTTTGTCGAATATTAATTGACCATAGAGACATGGGTTTATTTCTGGGCTCTCTGTTCTGTTCCACTGATCTATGTGTCTGTTCTTATGCCGGTACCAGACTGTTTCGATGACGGTGTCCTTGTAATATAGTTTGATGTCAGGTGTTGTGATCCCTCCTATTTTGTTCTTCTTCCTCAAAATTGCTGTGGCTATTCGGGGTTGCTTATGATTCCATATAAATTTGTGAAATGTTTGTCCTATAACTGTGAAATATGTCATTAGTATTTTAATAGGCATTGCATAGAATCTGTAAATTGCTTTGGGTAGTATGGATATTTTGATGATGATAATTCTTCCAGTCCATGAACATGGTATATGATCTCATTTTATTTGTGTCTTCATTAATTTCCATGAGCATGGTATATGCTCTCATTTATTTGTGTCTTCCTTAATTTTTTTCTTCAGCGTTGTGTGATTTTCTGAGTACAGGTTTTTAACCTCCTGGTTAAGTTTATTCCTAGTACTTTATTTTTCTTGTTGCTATAGTAAATGGGATTCTTCCCCTGATTTCTCATATTTTTGTTGGTCACAAAAATGCCCTTTCTTTCTGAATATGGACTTTGTTTCCTGCTCTTTTGCCATATTCACTTATTAGGTCAAGTAGTTTTTTGGTGGAGCCTATGGGGTTTTCTCTGTAAATGATCATGTCATCTGCAAACAATGACAGTTTTACTTCCCCCTTTCCAATTTGGATGCCTTTTATTTCTTTTTCTGGTCTGAAGGCTGTGGCTAGGATTTCTAATACTATGTTGAATAGAAGTGGTGAAAGCAGACATCCTTGTTTTGTTCCTGTCTTAGTGGGAAAGCCTTTAGTTTTTGCCCGTTCAGTGTAATGTTGGATTTAGGTTTCGTATAGAGCCTTTATTATGTTGAGGTATGCACTCTTTACTCTGATCCTGCTGGCAGTTTTTATCATAAATGGGTACTGTACTTTAATAAATGCTTTTTCATCATCTATTGATGTGATCATGTGATTTTTGTCTTTACTTTTGTTTATGTGATGAATTAAGTTTATTAATTTGCATATATTGTACCATCCTTGCAACTTTGGGATGATCCTGGACCGTGACCTTTTTAATATATTGCTGGATGCAGTTTGCCAATATTTTGTTGAGGATTTTAGTGTCTATGTTCTTTAAGGATATTGGCCTGTAGTTTTCTTTCTTTGTTGTGTCTTTATCTGGTTTTGAGATTAGGGTGATGTGGGCCTCATAAAAAGAGTTTGGGAGCCTTCCCTCTTGGAATTTTTTGGAATAACCTGAGAAGGATAGGGGTTAGTGATTTCCTAAAATGTTATGTAAAATTCTCCCGTGAAATCATATGGTCCAGGGCTTTTGTGTGCGCGGAATTTTTTTGATTACTGCTTCAATTTCACCAGCTGCTGTTGGGTCTGTTCAGGCTTTCTGCTTCTTCATTCAGTTTTGGAAGATTATATTTTTCTTGAAATTTGTCCATTTCACCCAGGTTTCAAATTTCTTGGCATGTAGTTGTTTGTAGTAATTTCTTCAGTCATTTGTATTTCTGTGGTACCACGTGTAAACTCCTTGTTCATTTCTGATTTTATTTATTTGCATGCTCTCTCTCTCTTTCTTGATGCGTCTGCTTAAAGGTTTGTCGATTTGGTTTACCTTTTCAAAGAATCAGCTCCTGGATTTGTTGATCCCTTAAATTGTTCTTTTAGTTCCTATGTCATTCAGTTCTGCTGTGATCTTGATTACTCTGGGCTTTGTTTGTTGTTGTTTCTCCAGTTCTTATAGACGTAGGGTTAGGTTGTTTATTTGAGATGTTTCTATCTTTTTAAGGTAGGCCTGTATTGCTCTGAACTTTCCTCTCAGAGCTGCCTTTGCTGTGTCCCATAGGTTTTGGACTGTTGTATGCTCATTTTCATTTGTTTCCAGAAACTATTTGATTTCTTCTTTGATCTCATTATTGACCCATTCATTGTTTAATATCATGCTGTTCAGTCTCCATGAGTTTGAAATGTTTTTGGATTTTTTTGTTGAGGTCGGTTTCTTGTTTTAAGCCCTTGTGGTTGGAGAAAATGCTTGATATGATTTCAGTTTTCTCGTTTTGTGTCCTGTCATGTGGTCTTTCTTTCAGAATGTTCCATGTGCGTTTGAAAAGAATGTGAAGTTTGGTTCTTTGGGATGAAAGGTTCTATATGTATCAGTTAGGTCCATGTGATCTAATGCGTCACTCGGTTCCACAATATCATTGTTGATTTCTGTTTGGATGATCTACCCATTGTTGAAAGTGGGGTATTAAAATTCCCTACTATGAGTGTGTTGCTATCTATATGTTTCTTGAAGTTCTCCAGGATTTTTCTTATATATTTGGGTGCTCCTATATTGGGTGCATTTAGGTTTATAATGTGTATGTTTTCTTGGTGGATTCTTCCCTTGACTATTATGATTGTCCTTCTGTGTCTCTTTTTATGGCCTTCGGTTTGAAGTCTATTTAGTGTGACATAAGTATTGCAGCCCTGGCTTTTTATTCCTGTCCATTTGCTTGGCATATTTTTTTCCACCCCTTTACTTTCAGTCTGTGTAGGTCTTTTTTTCCGAGGTGGGTCTCTTGTAGGCAGCACGTGTGTGGGTCCTGTTTTCTTATCCATTCAGTTGCTCTATGTCTTTTAATTGTTGCATTTAATCCATTTACATTTAAAGTTATTATTGATAGGCACTTCTTAATTTTTTACCTTTGTACTTGTGTTCCTCTGTCTCTCCCCCTTTTTCTCCATCTTCTTCAAGCAGTCTCTAGCATATCTTACAGTGCTGGTTTGGAGTGGCATATTGTTTTAGCCTTCTTTTGTCCGGGAAACTCCTTATTTTGTTTTCCATTTTAATTGAGAACCTTGCTGGGTTGAGTAGTCTTGGCTGTAGGCCTTTGCTTTTCATTACTCAGAATATTTCTTGCCATTCCTTTCTGGCTTGTAGTGTTTCTGTGGAGAAGTCAGCTGCCAGCCTTCTCGGGGCTCCCTTGTGTGTTACTTCCTGTTTCTCCCTTGCTGCCTTTAAGATTCTCTCTTTGTCCTTGATATCTGCCATTTTAATTATGGTGTGTCTTGGAGTGGGTCTCTTTGGGTTCCTCTTGATTGGGACTGTCCGTGCTTCCCAGACGTGTGTGACTTTTTCTCTCATCAGATTAGGGACGTTTTCCATCATTACTTTTTAAAACACTTTTTCTGTCCCTTGCTCCTCCTCTTCTCTTTCAGGTATTCCTGTTATATGGATATTATTATGATTCAGGTTGTCCTGCATTTCCCTTAACTCCTCTTCATTCTTTTTGAGCCTTTTTTCATGTTCTTGCTGTTTGTGGGAGTTTTTCCCTACCATGTCCTCCAGTTCGCTGATTCAGTCCTCTGCTTCATCTCACATGGTTTTGATTCCTTCTACTGGTGTTCTTCAGTGCAGAAATTGTATTCTTCATTTCCTCTTCGTTCTTGTTGATAGTGTCCATGTCCTTGTTCATGCTGATACAGCTTTCAGGAAGTTCCTTGTAGTTTCCCTGCAGTTTCTTGTAATTCTCACTGAGCTCATTGAGTTCATTGGGCTTCCTTATAACCATTGTTTTGAACTCAATATCTGATAGTTGACTTACCTCTATTGCATTTTGTAGTCTTTCTGGGGATTCCTCCTTTCCTTTCGATTGGGGGTTGTTTCTTTGTCTTCCCATTATTTGGCTGTCAGAGCAAAACGCAAAGCCCAGGAAACAAACCAAGGACTGCAGAAATAACTTACCCCTCTAATTCCACTATCAACAGCAAATGAACCAGTATTAATATGGCTGTAAAGAGATTAAGATTATTATAAGAAAGGAGAGAAAAAACTACAGTATACAATTTTTGTGACATAGTGTGCATCAACTTGGACAAAAAATGAATGTTATACAGCTGTGTAGTAAAGAAATTATTGCAAATCATGGAGAAGACCACAGTGGATTTCATCTTGGTAACCTCTAGTTTTATCTGTTCTTTCTTTCTGGATCCAGCTCTCGTGATGTCATATGTTGACCCCATCAGACCTGAGGCAGCCTGTTCCAGACTTCCTGGGATCTAGTCTCTGTGGCTTCTCCTTCAGTTGTTAATCTGGTCACTCTGTGCTCAGCAGTCAGGCTCCCACTGTTCTATTTTTAAATGGTTTCATGAGAATAGAGAAACGAAACAGAGCACATAACCTTGTTTCTTCATTTTTCCTCTTGTAAATTATTGTAAATTGCGAATGTTCATTGACTTGACCTGCTGATGGAACTGGCTGGCAACAGAAACTTCCCTGTAACTTTTTGATGAATTTTTTCAATAATTTCACTCATTCTGTAAATTTGCATCAGGATTTGAAAGTTACTTTAACCATTGTAGTTCTGTGTTCTTATTATCAAATATTGAAGAACTAATTTTCATTAAAATAATCTTTTTTGAGTAAGGTAAAAAACTTTTTTAAAAATATTTCCTGCATTTGTGTTTGAAAACTAGATGGTAGGTAGGTAATTTCTTGCCTTTTCAGATCATTTCATTTGTGTTTGGACAGAAAAGGCTTTCTTTTATCTGGGTGTCAGGGATCCTTCAAGGATAGTCTTAAATTCTAATGTGCTTATTCATTGTTTTGAGTCCAAAGAATACAGGGATGGTCAAAACTAGGTTTACAGTTATGAGTATTGAAACAGTTTATTATCATATTATTATTATTTAGTAATTATTCTGTTATTTTTCACATGAACGACTATAAACCTATTTTCGCCCACCACTGTATATTAAATATCCAAAACAGTGTGAAAGAGTAGGAAAGTCAGCTCAAGTTAATTCTAGTGAAAATAAAAACAATGTTATTTATTCCCAGTGGAACCCTAGAACGTGATGAAATAAGTATTGGTAATCACTGTCATCTGCAAAGTACTTATTTTTCTTCTTTGCAGAAAAATGTATTCATCTAGTTTATTCAGTGTTTTGTAATAGTGAGTTCATTAAAGTGTGCCAGTTTTATCTGTTAAAATGTTAACTTCAAAATTTAAAACAGCTTTTCATCACTACTTTAATATTAACATATATGCTGAAAATGTGCTATTTTCTAAAAGTATAGATCATTTTTATAGCATTTACTTCTAATTTTATTTTATTATAAATACACTTTTTTATATTATAGACATGCTTATAGTATGTAAAGGATTGAAAACCAAAGAATGCAGAGCAGAAAAGATAACCCCTATAATTCGACACTATTAAATATTTAATACAGTATGTTAATGTTCTGTATTTTGTTTGATCTTCTTTGCATGCCTATGGTTATATATTTTAAGAGCCGTATTAAAATAAGTTTTAGCTGTTGTGGTTGTACAGTGATTAAATGTCTCCTATATTTAAGGGTGTTTTAAAAAATTTTAAAATAAAACTATTATACATACTTTTTCTGTCCGTATCCATGGTGATAAGTTCTTTCTGACATCTTGTCTCTGCTGACAAGTGCTTTTGGGCAGTGGTAATGTTTGACCCTCACGTCTCTCCTTTCCATGAGTTTGAGGAGATGCCACTTAAAAATCTTGACTACAAGTGCCTGTTTAGACCTGTGTCTCCCACCTAGTCCCTTCAGATTGGGCAAGTTGGCATTTTGGTTCTAGATGAACCTGTTGTGGAAAATTTGCCTTTATTGAGAAACAGGTGATCAAATTGCAGAGATGTTGAGGGAGGGCTACCTAAGTTGTTTTTCAGTCAAGCAATTAAATAACAAATTGAATAGCCAAAAGAGGAATCAGATGCCATCTAATATTAACACCTTGCCTATTGTTTTGAGATGGGGATTAACGTTAATACATGTGGGGTATTGGAGCACATGTAGTAGAGACTGGAATTACACCCTACATTACATTTAGGAAATACACATTTCCTAAAATCCTGTGTAATTTATCGAGGGGATGAGCTCTGTAGTATGAGAGCAGAAAGAGAGAAGCACTCCTTGGCCAGGGCAGGGACAGTGGCTAAGGGTGAACTTCAGCTTTACACTGCCTCGTAGTCTTGGCTTAGTTCTTTGTATCACTAAACCAGAGATGCTCCTCTGTATGTGAGAATAATCATTCCTCTGTCATAAAGTTATGATTAAATGAGATAAATCATGTCTGTTGCTTAGTACAAACATTCTAGTTAGTCCTTGTTCTTGTCCTTTAGCCTCATTTTGTCATTTCTAGAAGGCTAGGGCAGTGTTTCTGAAGCTTGAGTTTGCCTTAGAGTTGCCATGGAGGGTTTGTGAAAATACAGATTCCTAGGCCTCAGCCCCAGCATTTTTGACCTAGTTAATCTGGGGCGGGGCCGGAGTATTTGCATTTCTAACAAGTTGCTTGGCGATGAAGCAGTTGGCCAGGGACTACACTTTGAAAACCTCTGGGTTAGGACAGCGTGTATAAGGGCAGGTGTTATTTTGAACTGTAAGCTATATAACCTTTTCCTTATAACCATCAAGCGAATAACATTTAAATAATTTCTTGGGCAAACTTATCATCTAGTTCTATTTTCTGTAAGTAGTCAACGTTGAATTCTTTTGAATTATTATGAAAATTTAAAGCCATGATTCTGTAGTTATTTAAGAGCTAGAATGATCTAGATTTTTGAGGATTTTGATAACATTTAACTATGTACTTAAGATATAAGTATATAATATTGGCTTAATTTTAATAAAAGTTGCTTTCCTTTTGTGTACACTCTGTGTTTCTGGTGGATCTAGTTCATTTGAACATGAGATTTTTTTTTTCAGAATTTTAAAATACAAACAGAAGTTAGAATAGCATTAGGTTGTGAGCTTTAGTTAATTTCTTTTTTAATTTGTGAAAGATCTGCAGGAACTAAGCTCCTTGTAATGGTATTATTTCTACCAGATGTTTAAGACAACTGGAATGGTCAACCAAATACTGTTGTGTGTTGCCAGTGATCGGCCGTCATCTGGGAGAGTGAAGCTTCACTCATGTGCTTTTCTTGATGAGTGCAAGACGGGCCGTCACTGAACAGATAGTGTTGACACACTTAATTTAGTACTGCTTCCACAATGCTATTAAATTGACTATTTACTGACCTTCCAGTGAAATTTCTGCTTAATGCAAATGATGAAAAAATGCATCCTGGAATACTAGCTGCTGCCTCTGAAATATTCTCATGCTCTGAGATCTTACTGACAGCAAGCACACCCACTTTTCTTTCAGCGTACTTAGGGCTACTTTAAATATAATGACTACAGTTTATCAAACTGTGATTAAAAATATTTTAAAGAAACCCTTAACTTTAGAACTTTACAGTTTGTATTTTGTTATGTAGTCTCTCTTTCTCAGCAGTTTGAAAAGCAAATAAGAGCTCGTTTACGTTTAATCCTTCACTGCTTGTGGTTCTCCAGAGTAATGGCGCTGTCTGTAAACAGGTTGCAAGTAGAAAGTTTCAATAAAACTTTAATTTGCACTGTGGTTTAAGAAACATACATTGTGAACAGGAAGTAGGCTTCTACCTGTGTTTTCCTGGTTTGGTCTTTTTTCTTTATTTCACTTTCTGTTCCTTCCTTTCTCACCATTTTATGTTTTAGGATTCTTTTTTAAACTTAACTGTAGTTAACTGGTATTTTCTAACAAGTCGGTGAGAGTTGTCTTATTGTTAAACTTTTGTGTGAAAAATTATAAAGTTTGAACAAAATCATGTGAAATCCAACAGTTTATATCTAACATTGGAATTCATTACTTTTCCGGTAAAAGGTTTACAGATTATAAGACTCTCTTGCCATGCTGTGTCTTTAAAAGATTTGTCACAAAATGCCTAATTCTCTTTTTAGTTTCAGAATTCTCTGCAATAAGGATCCATCATTTTTATAATGAGGAGAAAACCAAGTTTTAACAGTATTTATTGAGAGGCTATTGTTAAGTTTATTTTTTAAGTATTAGCAGACTCCACTTAAGGCAATGGATGTGTAAGTTCAGGTATGTCCTGTAGGAGTGATCATCAGATAGGGTGTACTACAGAGTCAGTGACTAGTTTTTAAACTTTTGACTGTCTCCTATAACAGGATTTCTCAGTGTTGGCACTGGCAACATTTTAGGCCGGCTTGTTCTTTGTTGTGGAGACTGTCCTGTGCATTGCAGGGTGCTTAACAGTTTTCTCGAGATGCCAACTAGTTGCTAATAGCACCCTCCCTCATTTTGACAACCAAAAGTGTTTCCAGACATTACCAGTGTCCCTTGGGGAAAAATTGCCCCTCTTTGAAAACCATTGTCCTACTTAGAATAAGAAGTACATTTGAGTTGGTGTCCCAGTAAGCAAATGTGTAAATATACACACCCCCTCCTGTCCCAAACAGCCTCACTCCTTGAAATGTACTTTGGTGTTTTATATTCTAGTTTGTTTCATTTTGTTCATTCCATACCATTTTATGTAAAATTATTGCAGGGATTTCCCCCCCCCCCCCTGGATAGAGTGAGTCCCTTTGGCACTTAGTATTCAATTAAAACTCTGTGTACGATAAAGACAAACTATTGGGTTGGCCAAAAAGTCCATATGTTTTTTCCGTAAAATAAAAGACATTTTTCATTTTCACCAATAGCTTTATTAATTTGGATATTTGAGTATGCCGGCTATCTCCTGTGTGGTATAACAATTGTTCTCAGTGAATGTCTCAATTTGATCGCCATTAACTTCAGCTGATCTACCGGACCATGGAGCATCCTGCAGTGAGAAATCTCCAGCACAAAACTTGCAAACCACTTTTGACACACTTCATCAGTCAGAGCACCTACTTCATACACAGCATAATTTTTTTTTTTTTTGCATTTCAGTTGCGTTTTTACCTTTCTTGAAATAAAAAACACAGTGTGTTGAAACTGTTGCTAATTTCTTCCATCTTCTGTATTAAAATGGCTACACAATTTTGATGTCTTTTTAAATGCATGCTGATATGATAGCTGTCATGATACAAGCTACCAAAATTGTTTCAAATGTGGTTAAAGACAACTAAGCACTACTAGAGCCATCTTACAGAAAAAAACCAAACGAACTTTTTGGCCAACCAACTATTTTCATATATATGCTTTTTCTTAAAGTGAGGCACACCAAGATTGAAGAACATTGTTTATTCTGGGATTCCTGTAGATGCCATGTATAATGATGATTTTGAAAAATAGCTGCTATTGAGGCCCCAGAACTGCCTGATGGCCCTCCTCCCTGTGATCTGATTCCTAACACACAAGACAGATTGTTAGCGGCGTGGTCTGAACTTGTGGTTTCCTTTGTTTAGGACATAAGAGGCTGTGCTGTCATCATGAGAAGGTTGTGCAGTCTTGGGCCGCAAGGGGCTTTATACAAGATTCAAATCGAAGGTTTTCTGTGAATCCAGAATTCAACTATGGAAGATTCATAGAATGAGAGAATTTTGTTATCCCTTTAGGAATAGAGGTTGGATTTTGAAACATAAGGCATTTGGAGTCTCAGTGCTATAGATTAGAATTTTAAATTTTCGTTTCTCTAAAGGAAGCTTTTCTAAAGTTAGGTGCTTAAGCATCGGGAGTCCTTTCCTTTTCTTTGCATTTGTGTTTCTTATGCAAACACTGTATGTAAAATATCAGTTATACTGCAATATATATAGGTTGATGGTTTCTCTTAGGCAGTAAATAAGAAATCTTCTAAGTGCCTTATAAATACCTTGTTAAGATTATTTTTAAAAAATTAACTTTATTGTCTAAAAAAGTAGCTTATGAATTTACTGCATTATTTTGAATATGTTTTGATTATTTAATTTTTTTGAATGGTGGATTAAATTTTTTTTTTTTTGCTTTAAAATTTTGCCTATGTTTTAAGCTATCCAAGCTTGAGAAAAAGCTTTTGTGGTGAATATGTGTTTAGGTTTCGTGTCTCCAATCAGGAATGGGTTTGCGCTCTAAAAGTTCATTTTAAAATTAGTTATTTGGAACTTGGTTATTTTTTTCATAGAAATAATATTTCAACTAAGTTATATTTCAAATCCAGTAAAAAAAACTGTTTAAACCAGACAGTAAAGGAATATGGTGCATATTTATGAATATAATGGAATACTTATTTTCTCCCCATGAATCTTCATACTAGAGGAAATTTAGCAGATGGTCTGCTTCACTTGGCAATTTTTCTTACCTATGGTATTTGAAATATAATGCATATTGAACCACACGGTGCTTTGAGCATTCATTCATTTCTTCAGTAAATATTTATTCTATACCTAATATGTGCAAGGCACTGGAACAGACCCTGCTCATGTAGTAGTGAATAAAATGGACAACAGTTCCTGCCCTAATACATGCTAGTAGGTGGAAGCTTAACCTCTAGTTTAATGCATGGGGAATGGAATAAAAGGCAGCATGGAGAAGCCTGCCCTTATAGCTTGTCTGATGGCAAACCAAACTCTGGAAAGGTCACTGTGTTTCCTGAAGCCTCTGCGCTCTGTGGACGCTGGCTCCTAAATTCTGACCTCTACGCAATCAGTTGTGCATGGGAACACCTCTTTTAAACTAAGATCCTGAAAGTGGTCGTTTTTGTCTACATAGTTTCAAGAGAGCCTAGAGCATTGGTGGGCTTGTAAATGTTTAACAATTCACTGATTTGTAGTGTTTGCTAATTTCCGTGGTGTAAATACTCCACCATGGCCAAGTTCAAGAAGCCAAGGTGACATCATTGTGTGTGGAGTTTGGAAACACACCATACAGATGCAGTCGACATAAATAACTTCAAGACCATACATGGCAGTGAAATGCAATGAAGTAATTAGGAAGTGGTGAGTTTTAAGTATTTATTACCTTTGATCGTAATTTATTTAATTGTAAGTTTGCATAATTTAATTTTTAGTAATGACTATGTTAGCAGTGGCTTTTAGAATTCCTGAAAATTTAGCAATCAACTCTCGAGAGCCAGTCTTTGTCAGCTTCAGCACACTACCCAGAGCACTGCAATATTTTGCCTGAAACCCCTTGGCCAGATATTAGAGTCCAATTTTTTCTTAATTTAGAAAGGTAATATAATATGTAACAGCTTAGCTCCGCTCAGCTCAGCTCAGCTCTGTTCCTCTCTGCTCCACCCTGTGTGTGTTTGCCTCTATGCTCCCCTGCTGGTCCGCCCCACTCTGGCGGGACATCTTCTGTGTTTCAGATCTAGCTGGGGAAATGTAGTCTTCAGTCTTTGGTGAAAAATGAAATTGTGTTTTCAGAACCAGATGAGAGCTAGCTTACATGGATAGTATGCCCCTGCCCCAGTCCTGATTGGTCCACCCTCATGCAAATGAGGACTACAAATCCTTGAAGTTTGATTTATCCAAAAGGCACTACCCTGGTTGGTCAGAATAAAGCTACTTTGATTGGAGCTGTGTAGCTCCAATTGGATGGGGGGAAGCCTCAGTGCTATTGATTGAAATAGGATTCCAGGAATTCCTTTTTAAAGGACTGACTCAAATGGCAGGAACACAGTGCAGGCCAGCAGTTCAGCACAGGCTTCTCTGTGAAGCGCAGTTTATGTGAGAGGCTTCTGTGCAAAGGTGGCTGCTAGGCTGCTGCTGCTGCTGCTTCTCCTTCTTCTCCTTCTTCTCCTTCTTCTCCTTCTTCTCCTTCTTCTCCTCTTCCTCCTCCTCCTTCTCCCCCGCCCCCCTTTCTCCCTCCCTCTCCCTTTCTGCCTCCCCCCCCCTTCTTCTCCTTCTCCTTCTCTTTCTTCTTCATTTGAGACCAGTTAGCTACCAGGACCCCCTTCTTAATAGGTGTCTTTTTTTCCGTCAGGGTTCACAATAATCAAAATATTGATATTTCTGTAGCAAAACATGTGAATAAATACATATTATAAGTAATTTTGCATCAGTTTAGGTTAGGTTTTGCCAGCAAATGTGCGTCTTACAAACTTATTGAAGGAACGTTCTTTTTGGAGCATTCTGATTTTGGAATGGTGGATAAGGCATTGTGAAGATGCCGTGTTATTTGTTGCAAATGAAGTTTTGTTATTCCAGGTCTGGAAGAACATGTGTGTTTGCTTTCTAAATATGGAAGAGACCAGAAACTCAGTATGCTCTCCTACTGGGATCACAGCTCCCTGCAGAAGAGAGAGGCACAAGGCCCCTTGCATTTATGCTGCTTGATCCTCTTCCTGGAAGGATCCCTTCATCCTTCCAGACTGGTCCTGTGCTTCATCCTTTCTTATCTTCTCGGCCCCACTTCCCCCAGTGCTTTACCCTTGTAGATCTGATTCTTCCTCTTTCTACGCAACCTTCGGTCGCTGCCCTTTTCATCCCGTGTTGGGCGTGTCCTGCCAAGTACTGATGCAACCAGACACAAAATCTTAAATCCAGCCCCTGAACTCAGTCTCCAGGAAGTGGAATGAAACATACAGCTACCTCCGGAGACCAGATTCTAGCAGTGGATATGCATTTCCCGAAGTGCTGAAGTTACTGACATTTAGACCTTTGGAAAGCTTCTTTTCTTCCAAGTCCTATAATTAAGACAGCTTCAGTTAGATTCTAATCATTCATAACCCACTTTTTTTGCACATCTGTTATGTCTTGATTATCAAGGGGCACATATCATAGGGATTTCAGCTATTGATAGAATCCAAACAAAAATGGAGGCTTGTTAGGGAACAGGGGGCAATAAGCCAGTCTTCCTGGACTGCCTGTATATGCTTGTTTTTAAAGCTCCACTGGGAATATTTGACACCAGGAACTCTGAATTACTAATGTCAGTGATTTACCATTTATATTATCTTTTTTTAAGAGGGGAAACTAATGATGAACATATATTTTAATCACATTACATAGAAGTTTAATTCACCCTTTCTTGATGAAAGTATTATATATGAAGAATTTATGTCTTGCTGATCAGTATTCTATTTTATTCATTAATTGCACTTAGAGATGTCATAATTCGTAAAGCCAATTTTTCCCCCTCATAATTTACCATTTACCTTAAGTGTGTTTCACTAACAGTACTGAATCAGGTTAGTTTTTAGGTGGCATCAATTTATAAATATTGTTCTCTTTTCAAAGATACAGCAACAACCTATTAATGGTTTGTTTACATGCTTTGCTTTTATTTCTGGCAATTTTTATGTCAGTTGTCTAATCAGATTTGTGTTTTACATTAAACACTGATTTGGCCCCTTGTTGGGTTTCTGTTTTCCTTTCTTTTAGCCTAGTATGTAAAGAGGTAGTAACTGTGTTTAAATGCCCCAGGAATGGCCTTTTCTGCATTTGCCATTGTGCCTCTTTAGTAGCAGTGTCTGGTGTCTCACGTGAGATTGCTTTCATTGAGTGGTTTCCAGCTTTGGGTCATTAGGACATTTCCAGCATTTTCTGTAGTTTCAGAGATAAAACTGCTAATGAGGCGTGTGGCCCCCGCAGAAGTCATGGTCTGAGTTGGTCAGCCCTTTTAGCTGTGATTGCCCAGCATCTCCTCGGCTTGACTGATCCTTCCCTGGTGTTAGTCTCCTGGTACTGCTCTTACGCTTACACCAGTGTTTCTCTTCTTTCAAAACTTTGGTCATTCATACTATTATGTTTTAAGTTCATTATGTCCTGTTCAAGTTATTGACTATGTAGACTTCTTCAGAGGGGCGCAGGATGAGGTGCTGAGACTGCTGTGCCTGCTCCCAAGGACCAGAAGGGTCACTGCAAAGGCCAGCCAAGAATGATGGACTCCAGAATTCAGGATTCCACAGTGGTGGTTGGTTTTCTGGCATAGACATTGTCTAAAAGATTGAGATGTTTTCAGGACCTTCTACAAGGAAATATGATGGCCAGTGAAAAACAGTGGCTCTGTACTTTTGTTACCAGACAGGGGGCCTGGTCCTGCCCGGTCTGCCTGGGGCCAGCCATAGTGCATGGGTTCTTACCTTCGTGTAGGAAAGATTTTACTACATGAGTCCAGGTAAGTATGAGGGTACGTTTATTAAAGTTGGAGACTGTGAAACAGAGAGAAGGGCTCAGCGTAGAAGCAGCAACAGGAGAGCCTAGGCTAGGTGGCCTTAGCTCACTGGGAAGACAGAGAAAAGGGGGCTTGGACACAGGTTCAGGGAGTTAGCCTGGAATGAGCTGCCGGCTGCCGCTCATTGCGGCCCTGGTTACAAGTCTCATGGGGGAAGAAGAGGGGGAAGGGAACGATGGAGGCTGCTCCCCCGAGGGAGAGTATGTGTGCATGCTGGGGTCCTTTGTCTTGAGGCTTTTATCTCTTTCTTACAGGCAGGAATCTTAGGGGAGGTCTCAGGGGAGGGTTCAGTGGGATATTCATCAGTTCTCCAGGTGGGCCCTTTCAGGATCATGGTCCCCACTGATTGATTGGTCAATGCCAGGGCAGGGGGTCGTTAGTCATTGCAGCTGGTCCTGGCATTGAACACCTGGTTTTGCTGCTTTTCTGGGCCTGGGGCTGAAATACAACAGAGGCCTAGGTGTGATCTCCAGGGAGGGGACCTTGTACGCCTGGCTGTAAATTGCTTGGCCAGTTTGTTCAGCCCTGTGTCTGTTTCCCTGTTCCACTTGTCCTGGCTTACTGGCCTGTCTCGCTTTATTTCCTTATAATGTCTTTATGTAGTTTTTAGAAAATTGAATTGTCACATGTATTAAGAGTTTAGTCCTCTTGGATCCTTGACACGTTTGCGGTATTTGAAACATAATGGTATTGGGAAGAAGTACTGTCCCACTCCATCACTCCTTCTGTGGATTGTAGGGGTGATTATGAACACAGCCTTAGCTTTTCTCCATATTTTATGTTTGGTAAGTTTGTGAGTCACTGTAGAGTTGGAGACATAATAAAACACTCAATTATTTAAATACCTGTAATATATATTTATATATTTGAAAAGGTGAGAGAAGACTTCAAATATTTTAAATGTTATGCTACAGTGAAGTCCTATTTCCTGCGTCTGATTCGTGGAACTACAGGTTGAGCTGAATAGTGTGATAGACACCAAAGTGAGTTAGTGGTGAGGAACTTGGGATGGATTATCTTTGGAACATTACTTTTTTTGTTGTTGTTGTAGGCTGTGAAAAGAACTCGATTTTCTGGATGAGGTTAGGGAAGGATGCCCAGAGGACTTGTACAAAATGGACCCTTTCACAAGAAAATCAAGAACTTTTTGAAGAATCTGCATTTGTTAAGACAAAAATATTAGAAGATGAATTTATCTGCTACCTGTTACTCAGATATTTGAGTGTCTAAAAATTAAGTTCATTCATATTCTTTAATATCAATCCCCTATTATGGAATTATTTTAGCATTGATATGAAATAACTTTAGGTTTCACTTGTTGAAATCTATATTGATGTACCTTTCCTTGAGAAATTGTTAACATGCCTCCTGTTTAAATGCTGCTTATCATTCTCCATGTTTCTCTCCCTTTTCTGAAGGGTTTGGTCCTGATTTCCATACTTGATCCATATTTAGTCTGGAGGACTTTTCTAAACTCATAGCTGCAAGTCTCCCTGCTAGCTACTGCTGCTCAGTTATGTTTCTTTAGCTTTGAATTCCCCTTTACCCCATAGACTCTCTTCTTCTGTTGTCTGCTGGGAATTGTATACTAGATAGATGATAGTTTTGCCTTGAACTGAACACTTTGTTTTTTGTCCCAAACGTCTTTGTCTTGTGCTTGTCCTTTGCCTAGCTACCCATGCCATGAACCTAGATGTCTCACATTCATCCACTCTCTCACTGTGCCACTTGCCTACCAGGGACCAAACCCCTTGAAATAAGTCTCAGTCTGCATTTTAATAATTACACATTTTAACTCCACTGGCTTTCCATTAGCCTAGGTCCTCATGACTTCTTCATTATTGGACAAATGAGTTAGGAGTGTTTACAGGCTAGTCCTTTATCCTTGAAACCTTCAGCAGAATAAATGCAAGTTTAACTTGTGTGCATTCCAGGGTGCTCACACTTTTCAGGTTGAAGTTTATATGATTTAAGTTAATCCCAATGCCCTCCATCATCCTCTTTTGCATAACCTCAACCTCTTGAAATTCTCTCAGTAATAATAGTATTAGTTAACATTCATTGAGTATGTGCTATTTTTAGGCACTATTCTGAGCAATTTGTTATAATTAAATAAGATAACACCTGCAACAATCCTATGCAGTATTGAGACCCAGACTTGCCTTGGGGAAGCCTGAACTTGCCTTGGGGAACCTGTTTCCAGATTAGCAACCTCATGGCAATGAATGAGTGGAGGGCCCAGCCAAGGACAGGAGAAACGTGACTCTGCCTCCACTATTCCAGTTCATCTGTGGGGACGTTTGTTGTGAGAAGTAGGTGGCAGGAAAGTACAGGCTTTGGCTTCCCTCAGTATATGTTTTCCCCCAAAATTAAGTTTCTAATCTCCTTGTGCTTGGCTAAATCCATTAGATGGCACTGGATTTCCAAAGATTTGTATTAAATTTCAGTGTTAAAGTGATTTGTGGATTGGGGGAAATGTTTAATTTGTAAGTTACTTCTTTTACCTGTCATGATTGACACAAAATCAGTATTCATTCTGTGTATGCTTTTTTTTTAAAAAAAAACATTGCTAAACAGGTTATACGGACGAAGAGTTGTTATAAAGAATTTTACTATTTGCTTTCTGAATAAACCTGCTAGCTGATTAAAATCACCCAAATTTAATTAACGTTGTATTGCATACTGAAGATAATTTAGGCCAATATCAAGGATACTTTTATCTAGAAGGTATTGAAATAGTGAGTGTCATAAAAAGGAGTAAGAAAATGCTTGAAGTTTTTCATCTCTGCCTCTGGGTGGATATTTAAAACCACTCTTTTCCTTGTTGCATGTGTTATATTTTACGAAACAAAGTTCTCGATCTTTTGCCAATATTGGCGTGTGGTTGTCAGGATGAATAGTGACTTTTTAAAAAAGATTTTATTTATTTACTTTTAGAGAGAGGGGACGAGAAGGAGAAAGAGAGGGAGAGAAACATCAATGTGTGGCTACCTCTTGCACCCAGATCTTTGGGGACCTGGTCTGCAAACCAGGCATGTGCTCTGACTGGAAATAGAACTGGCGACCCTTTGGTTTGCAGGGTGGCACTCAGTCCACTGAATGACACCAACCAGGGCTGAATAGTTACTTTTTATTGTATTATGTATCGTTGTAAACTGAACTTTCATTCAAGTCTTGGAGTAAATAGATGTACATAGTGGATTTGATACATCTTCATTGGAAAATAAATCACTGGTAAGCAGCAATTCCCAGTTCTCTTACCCTGCTTTTCCTAGTCCACTTTTTTTCTCTTCTGCTCCTCTAACTCTCCAAAGACTTAACAGAGCCATCTGAATTTCTTTCTTCTTTCAAAGCAGTTAAACATCTTTTTTTCTGAATATGCTTATAGATGGTATATAAGGTACCAGTGGGGTCTAGTTCACATTGTGAAGTCAGCAGTTAAAGGGATTACTAACTCCCAGCTGAACCCCTTATACAAATGGCAGGTTGCCTTGGAAACAAGGCTAGTTCTTTGAGTTGAAAATATTATCTTGTTTTTAAATGCCACAGATGATGGTTTGCTTATCTCTGTTGCATGGTCTTTAGGTCTAGCATTGTGCTGTTTTCTGCCTAACTACCTTCTAGTACTGATTGATTGACTGGAGTCATAGCCAAATTTTCTTCCCTTGTGCTTTCAGTTTTAAACATAATTTGCAAAATTTAGAACTAAGGAAGTGATCCTTCAAATACCTATTTTAGGATGGGAAGTTTTCCGCTACTGATTGCCAAAAGAAAAGTATCATAGTTCTCTAGAAATTGAGTAGCAAGAAACTTTAGTGCTGAGTCATTTGTCACATGTTAACAATGGATTTAGTGATGGTTTGGTTGGGGACATCTGTGAGTGCCTAAGTTCTGTGAGATGGTGTTACTTGAACTTGTTGAAAGACTTTGGCTGATTTCTCCTGTGCGCATGAAAAAGCCTGATACACACTCCAGCGCAGAGCTCTCTGATTCAAGCTGGTAGGAGAGTGTGGTTGCTCCTTGAGGCTTGCCTTCCTCTCATGTAAACATTTGTATCTTGCTGGTTGCACAGTGGGAGGAGGAATTGGAGGTGGTGTGGGTGTACGGAGACAAGGTTTTCAGATCAATGTAATAGGCCCTGGCTTAACTCGCCTGGCTGGCTGAGGAGGTACAAAGACTCAAAGAGGCATTCCTAACCAGGGGGCTCAACTCTGCCTCGGGGGACTTACCAAATGGTGGCAAGAATCCAGACGCGTGAGAGCAGAGTGTGATCCTGCCTGGCGGTGATTATGGTGCTGCATTTCTGGGCTGGGCAGTCACATGGGCAGCTGCTCATCCCTAGGGCTGTGGGTCAGGGACTGGGGGGAGTTGAGGATGGTGACGTGGACTTGGGAGTGAAGCGGACAGTGGCATATCTTTGTTAGACAGAGATGAGAAGTATCACTCATTCTTGCTCATTAAAGCTCAGGTAAGGTCATGAGTGGTGCCGTGGGTTTTGGTAGTATACTATTAATTAGAGTTTAGAGTAAGGCATTGAAAAGGGTGTGTGTGTGGGGGGGGGGGTTTGGCTTGTCACATTGTACCCTATTTCCTACATGATGTTGGACTTTTGATTAATTTTTTTTTTTTTAAACTTAGAGTCCAAATCTCCCGACTATTACATTCGTTGAAAGAGTTGCTCTCCAGGGAACCTCTTTAATGCAGCTTATTTCTGAATATTAATCCTGAATAACTATTCCTGAGTATTTAATGTTACACATATTGATTGTCAGGCTAAGTTGTCTATAGGTTAAAACACATTGTTCAGTCCTATTTCCACATCTCATTCACTTTTAAATAGTTACATGTCTGAAGGCTGGCATGGGGGCAGGGGGGAAGACTGGCTGCCTCTCACATCTCATGCCCTGGAGGTAGAAGAGGAGCACATCTGCCATCCGTTCTCATGGTGCAGTGTGGGAAAAGATTCCTTGCTTGTTTACATTTTAGCATAGGAAAAAGGGCTGACTTTTAGTGTGCTCGGGGCCTTTTAGAGTTCCTTTCTAAGCTTTGGGTCTTTTAAAAAATTTTTTTTTTTAGCAATGGACAAAATATACTAAATTCTTAAAATATTGATGAAGCACAGAATTAATCTTGCATATGCAGCATTTAAAGTTTTTCGGTGGCAAGCTTGAGATTCTTCTGTAGTAAGCGAGGTTTTATTGGTATAGCTTGTGTTACTAATATTACAAAACATCATTGGCTCCGATATATTCTTTTACTGCCGTTTCGCTTACTCGTTCAGTGAAACTGTGTCTCTATTTAAATGAGTGTTTAATGAGCCTTTAGAGCAAGTAAAGTTCAGAGCGACTAAGGATTTAGTATTGTCTCTATGTCATTAAAATAAGTTCAGTCATAAGAAAGCTTACAAATTAGTAATTAGTTATTACATCATTACATTTGAATCTGAGGCTCATACACCTTCTTTCCCAGTTTTACCTTTGTCTGTGAGTGAAAACTATATGCGTTCATGATATAATCACAACAATGCCACCTCCTCCAATTCGGAGTCAACTTGTCTGTATGTGGTTAGATAATTTTGGAATTATTTTGTTTTTTTCTTACTGTGCACTCTTGTTTTTTATTAACACTTAACCAGCGGTATAATGCATTTGTTACCTCATGGACGGGTACAGATGGAACACTGGCACTTGCTGATGGGGAAGGAAGGGAGAAGGATTTGCCTTCTGTTTGACAAGTGGGTCAGCTTATAGGTATAGCAATTACGTGTTTTCATTGTGGTTTGCAGTTGACACACACAAGGCTGTTAGTTGAACATAACTCGTAAATTGTGAATCTAAACAGTCTGAAGACTGAATGGTTATAGAATGTTTCACCCTGAGGGACAACAGAATTAAATTCCCAGTTCTGAATTGTAATCATTGGGCTGGGGAGTGTCATAGGTGAATATATTTCACTATGATTTCAACAAGAAGCATAATACATTTATTAGGGATCTGTGACCCAGTATTATCTTCCTTAAAGGATGCTACGCTCTCTTGTGGGACAGGTGACCTTTGACTAGAAACAGGTAGAAACTTATGATGGCGATGTGATGGTCTACTGGGTTGTTCAGGTGGCATTTTTACCCTCTCTTACATGACGCGTTGTTTGAAATGGCTCTGGTAAAGATTTACCGCTCATCTAGATAGCAAGCTCTAGTGCCTGTTAGTTTTCTTCTTATATATGTGCCACCGGTTATCTAGTGTGCTTTATGGGAGATAAGTGAAAATGAATTTTCTTTTAAAAAAGGGATGGATAAAGGGGAATTCAGGAATGTAAATACTTGATCTACTTTACCAGGATTTGAAAGAACATCCGTAAGTAAAAGGGCAGAAAAATGTAAAGGTATTTTGATATATATGATCCTAATTATGGAAATTCAGAGATTGACTGATGGGAAGGAAAAGACATTTTTGGAATAGTATAGTTTAGGATTATATATTATGGAACAGCCTCCCATCAATCATAAAATAGTTGTGTCTTTAATACTTGAATTTTACTTTTAATTTTTCAGAAATTTATTGCACTGCGCTATAGCTCTCATATTTACTTCATTGTCTTTCTGTTGAATTTATTCTTTATAGGCAGATCTGCCTACGGCATCTCCCTGTCATTACTCAGAGATGTGCGTTACATCATGCCGTCATTATTTGGGAGTTCAAAAGCATCATCATCATCATAGTATTGTGTTGGCAAGAATATTGACAGTATGGCAAACAGAGAGTTCCCTGCCAGAGCCACAGTCAGGTGCTCTGTCTCTTTCGTGTTTCTTGCTGATTTTGTTTTGATGTTGTAGACCAAGTGGTTCAGTGCAATCTGAAAGAGAGGGTCTTAAAGGTATCTCCAAGTTTATTGTGGTTTTTAGTATTTTTTTCACGTGTGTTGGACCTTCTCCAAGGCTAAAAATGTGAAGCCTTTCCAAAGAGTTATGTCTTTATTTCAAAGTCAATTCCATATATTATGTTGAGTATGTAAAAGACATTCATGTGACCCATAATAATAACCTTCCTCTAGATAAGTTTAGCCTATACCTGAGAAATTAACTGAAACAGAAAGAAGGATTGCTCAAGGGTGATGTCAGCAAAGTGGCTTCTGAGGTGTGTGAGTCTGAGCCTAGAGGTCTTGAGATCTCACTTTGACAGTTACTTAGTTAAGTCACCTGCCATTTTCCTGTGTGAAGACAGAATCTGTAAGATCTTTGGATTCTTTCAAGAAGCTCTTTTGATATCACTAACATTGAATTGTTTGTATTTGTCTTGGTGATCCTCAACTATGTTCAGGAAATTTTTGGTGGTGGTATCAAAATTACATGAATTTGGGTTATTGCCTTTGGTAAATCAAGAATGAACAGAATCCTATTCAGAGACCAGTGGATGGTCACAGTCTGCAGCTTCACAGTGGGCTATGCTGTTGATACGTCAGTTGTTCCAAGATCAGGACATTGGGAGAAGGTAGATTTGATTTCCAATCTCAGACTCATTCTGTACTTATTTATAGTTCAGCTCTGGTTAAATTAGTCTGAGTCTCAGTTTCCTGTAAAATGAAATCTAAAAGCTGCTCTGATTTTCTGTGAGCAGTTGGAAGGATGTAGTGCATCTTCTTTAGAACTTCATTTTGTGGTTATTAGCATGCTGGCGTTTTCTAGCGAGGCTTCTCCTTTCCTTTTCCTGTTTCTCCCCCTCTTCTTATTGGTGTGCAGAAGAGTTTTGTGTCAGTCTTCAGTTACTATTGAAACAGATGCTGAAATTTATGAAAGTGTACATATATCAACCAACCCAATACAAATTAATACTAGCTAATATTAAATGTGCACTTGTGTTCTGAAAGTTGATATAGCTGATCTCCATATTTGTCACAACTAGGCTGGGGGGAGGCATTAGTTTTCTGTTGCTGATGTAACAGATTAAAGGCTTAGCACATCACAAATTATTACCTTACAGTTCTATATGGTACAAGTCTAGCAGCAGTCTCACCAGGATAAGATCAAGGTATGAGCAAAACTGTGTTTCTTTCTGGTGGAAAACCCATTGCCCTTTCTTTTGGAGAGGCCCTGATGTTTTTGGCTCATGGGTCCCTTTCTTCATTTTCATTTTCAAAGTCAGCAATGCAGCATTGTGTTTCCCTAACCACTGTTACAACTCTTTGACACAAAGGTTCTCCACTTTTCCACTCATATGATTAGATGGGCTCAGTGGATAATCTCCCCTTTTAAAGTTCTTAATTTGAATCAGATCTTTTTGTCATGAAAGGGTAACACACTCAGGTTCTTGGGATTTAGGCATGGGCAGTAATGGGCATTATCCTGCCTGTCACAACCACTGTACTCTTTTTTGAGATCAGTGAAGCAAGGCGTAGAGATGGTAGGGAGGCCCCTGAATTTATCAGTGACCATCCAAGAAGTGAGATCGGAGCTGGTTTTGAATATAGGTTTCTTTGATTGTTAATTCAGTGTTAGCCACTTTGCTACATACAGTTGTGGACCTTCAGCTCATAATTTTACCCATTGTGGGGGACCTTTGACCCAAGTTGTTTATAAGTGTTTGAGTGTGATGTTTGTAAAATAGGTCCTCTGTTGGAGCGTTCTGATGTTTCAGAGAGTTAAAATGACTCGTCCTGAGGTAGGGGGGAAATGTGTGGCCAGGTTTGGAGTTTATATACAGGTTATCATGGGTGTTATCCTAAACTCAGCCTGTCTTTCCTCATGGAGACTTGATAAGATGAAAGGATCAGAGGAGAGTAAATAATAACTATTGAAAGTTAAAATGAACTTTCAAAAATAATCTACGTCATGGACAGCAGTGAAGAATCCATATGTTAAAATATGGATTTGAGTCATGTTTCATAAATTTAAAAGTAGACTGTTCCTTTATTTTTTTGAAGGGCATGATACAGGTTTTTAATATGTGATGTTTTTGTGAAGGTCTCATTTTCATTTGCTGTGTTACTATATGTATCCTTGTAGAGTAGATTTTTTAAAATTATAGCCTTCCCAGTTTAATACAAAATTACTTCATATCTGCACCTGGCACTTAAATTTTAGTTTAAAAGAAAGCTTGTGGAATTGTGTGTTATTGGCATATTGCAAATCACCAACTGTGATTCGATTCTACCACTGAAATTCAAACAGCATTGATTCCTGACAAAGTCCAGATTTCATAATACTTGTATTTGCTAAAAATGCTGGAGATAATTATTGAAACTAATATGTATGTATGTAAAGTTCCATCATATGTGGCATTTAAAGACTCGTTCTTTGCAATTTGCAATCTTTATTTTCAGCGTACAGAAAGGACTTGTTAAGAGTACACATCATTGTGAAAAAGTTAATACCAAACCTTAATTTTATATGCTTCCATTTAAGCACCAAAATATTAAAACTTAGTACCTTCAAAATGCATATTAAGCCCCACACTTTGTGATAGTGTGATGACATTAAAATCAAGTATAGAAATCTGAAATCCCAGTGATGAGCGTGCAGTGAATATTGTTAGGCTTATCAGGGTTACCAGGGTACCTTGACTTTTAGTTTTATTTCCCACATTGAAAATTACTAGAGGGATGAGCAGACTAGTGCAGTGATGTCAAGCTATGACTCATGGGCCAAACATAGTTACGCTTATTTATTTATGTATTATCTGTGGCTGTTTTCATGTTACAGCGGGGGAGTAGATTTGTCGATGGAGACTGTATGGATTGCACAGCTTCAAAAATGTGTACTGTCTGGCTCCTTTCAGAAAACATTGACTGACCTCTGATGCGGTGGAATATATGTGTGACTAAATAGGAAAATGCTTGCTAGTCAGTGGTTAGATACCCAGGCTGATTTATTACTGTTTATGGAAACTTCTTTATATACATGCAAACACGTTTCCATTTTTTATAACTGTTAAAGGTTCTTTTCCCACTTATGTGGCTTATTATAATGTTAAATGACCCAGCTGTTCATCCTATTTTGATTTCTTCTTACCACTTAGCTTCCATTCAGATTGTTTAATCAGCTCATTACATATGACACCACAACAGGGTTCTGAACTTCCTGTTTGTCTACATGTCTCTATGGTCTTAGGATGGTTTCCTTTTTGCCTTATGAATAGATTGATAATTTATTGATGGAAATGGCATTTGTCCAAAATGACAAAACTGTATGAAATGCGGGTTGTAATTATAAATACTTCGCATTCTGTACTTTTATCTTACTGCCCTTTATAACTGATAGGAACTTTGGCATTGAAAAAGCTCGAATTGGAGGCACAAAGCACGGTTGGTTTGGGGTACAGTCATGGTTCTTTTCTTGGAATACTAAGTTTAGTTTTCAAGGTATAGGATTGTAGGGTGAATCACAAAGGTGGTAATGTTCCTGCAAACTTTATTACTTTTTTTATTACTCTTTGAGATTTTAGAGAAGTGTTGCCACTGTTTAGCTATAAGAAGGAATTGAGCGAATTTTAATTTTGGCGGTACTTTGTAATGCAATGAAATTAAAAATTTTTTAAATTTTGAAATAATTTTATACTTGAGAAAAGCTGCAAAAATAATATAGAACATTTTCATATATCCTTCATCAATGCCTTCACGGCACAGAACCATTGTATGGTATTCTGTGTTAGTACGATATTTCTGTGACAGTTCTTTCTGTCTTTAGCTGACATTAAACAGTGAAAAATCTTCCCTACCACCTTGAGTTGGTTGTATTTTTCATTCGTAATATATAGTAAGGTTTATTTGTGTTCTATTTTAGATTCTCCTGCCGCCTGGTTGATTTCAGTTATTTATTTGTTTTAGGTATTTGGATTATGACTATGGTTGTAAGAGTCAGTTACAGAAAAATATTCAGAAACGTGTCACTGGTCCATTATCTCCATTATTTATTCCCATTCTCTCTTTCTTTCAACCCTATTCTTACTAACTCATTGTAGGCAACCAGTTTCATTATGGTTTTTATTTTTCTTATATTTCTTTTGCATAAATGAGCAGATACATGTGTAGGTTTTAATATCCCTTGTTTCTAATACCTTTTGGTACATATACTATATATCATATATAAATATACATTATATATACACAAATACATTTTTATTTTCCACATAATATATCATTTACAATAAGATTTAAATCAACCCCATCTCCCTTAGCATTCTGTGATATAAAACCATTTTATTATTTTTCACCCATAGAATTTTAGATATGAAATTCACAACTTAGAAATGAGAAAGTAGCTAAGCGTCGGGGAGAGCACAAACTGAGAAACCCACCTAACCAAACTTAGATTCTCCATGTTAAATCATTACACTTGAGATGGAAACATGGCCATGGAGAGAACCCAGCCATGTACGTCTGGGGGAAGGATTCAGAGACAGTTTCTTGTAGCACCACAGTCCATGCCTGATTTGGCTTTGCCCTTTCCTGTAAGAAACAACACTGATATCTAGTCAAGATGGAGCATAGGTAAACATGGCTTGCCTCCTCAAACAACCACATCAAAACTACAACTAAACTATAGAACAACTGTCACTCATAACTGTTAGAAATCAAGTTGAATGGGAGTGACAACTACGGAATTAAAGAAACCACATCCGCCTAGATGGATGGTAGGGGGCGCTGATGCAGAGTGGGCTGGTCCCACACCCACGTGCGGTGGATTAAAATTTGGGAGGGTTGTCTCGGCAATGAGGAGTCCCAGCACCACACCAGGCTTCCCAGCCCAGGGTTCCAGTGCCAGGAAGGCAAGTCCCCATAACTTCTGGCAGCAAAAACCAGCAGGGATTGAGTCAGTGGAAGGAACTTCAGGAGTCCCAAGCAGTTACCCTTAAAGAATTCACAGTGGACCTACTCAGACTCACTCCCTCTGAGCTCCAGCACTGGGTTAGCAGCTTGAAAGGCACCAGTGGCATGCAGGGAGAAGCCGAAGTGTCTGGCATCAACGCAAGGGCTGGAGGACCGCTTTCTCTCAGACAGAAAGGCGTGCAGAGGCCATTATCCCTTTGCTGAACTCTTCCTCCACAGAGCCACAGAGCCAGTAGGCAGGTACCATATCTGAGACTCCATCAACCTGGTTAACATTGTTTGCCCCATTCTGACATCTTAGCCAACTTACCAAGCCACCCAAACTGTTAAACAGTGACTTTATCATATGAATGGCGCATGCTTCACAACTTCCTAAATACTCTAAAACAAGCAACAGCTGGCCTCAGTAAACCCTCAGCTACTGTACCTTTTGCTAAGTGGTCCCAGGACAAGCACTAGCAGCAGCCAGCCTAGATCCATAGCTGGCCTTCGCCTGGGAATTGCCAAGCCCAGCACAAGTAGCAGCCATCTCAGGTTGCTTCATAGCTCATGCAGTGTGGCCCTGGGCAAAACACAGATGAAGACTGACCATGGCCCACACCACCTGGGAAAATACAGAGCCTGTGTACCCAGTGGACATCTACATACCATGTTGGAGCACCATCACCCTATCCCTGCACAGGTGATCCTCCACAGAAGGTGGAGGTTGGTAGTCAATGGTCACAGGCAGTCCTTGCAATGGACTGGCTTGGGTAAAGCCCTCCCATTGACCTGCCAATAGCAAATAGGGCTCAGCTACAAGGGGAGGGTGTACTCAGCCCGCACGGAGGGCGTACCTTGAGTATCAAGCTTGGATTATAGGAGAGGCTGTGCCACTGGACCCTACAGGACACCTGCTACATTCGGCCAGCTACAAAGATGGGGAATCATAGCAGCTCTACCGAATACATAGAAACAAACACAGGGAGGCTGCCAAAATGAGCAGATGAAGAAACATGGCCCAAATGAAAAAACAGATCTAAGCTCCAGAGAAAGAACTAAACAAAATGGAGATAAGCAGTGTATCAGATGCAGAGTTCGAAACACCGATTATAAGGGTGGTCAAGGAACTCAGTGAGGACCTCAGCAGCATAAAAAAGATCCAGTCAGAAACGAAGAATATTCTAATTGAAATAAAGAACAGTTTACAGGGAAACCACAGTTAGCATGGATGAAACAGAGAATCAAATTAATGATTTGGAACATAAGGAAGCAAAAAACCAATCAGAACAACAAGAAGAAAAAGTAAAAAAGAACGAGGATAGTGTAAGCAGCCTCTGGGACAAGTTCAGGCATTCCAGCATTCTCATCATAGTGGTACCAGAAGGAGAAGAGAAAGAGCAAGAAATTAGAAATCTACTTGAAAAAATAATGAGAGAAGACCTCCCTAATTTGGTGCAGGAAATAGACATACAAGTCTAGGAAGCACAGATTAGTGCTTCCTAGAAACAAGATTAGTGCAAAGAGGCACTAAGTGCTTTCCTGGAAACAAGATTAGTGCAAAGAGGCATATTCCAAGACACATCATAATTAAAATGCCAAAGGTTGTTAAAGATAAAGAGGGAATCTTAAAATCAGCAAGAGAAAAACAGAGAGTTACCTACAAAGGAGTTTCCATAAGACGGTCAGCTGATTTCTCAAAAGAAGCTTCTCAGTCTAGAAGGGACTGGCAAGAAGTGTTCAAAGTGATGAAAATAAGGACCTGTAACCTAGATTACTCTATCCAGCAAAGCCATCATTTAGAATGGAAGGGCAGATAACGTGCTTCCCAGACAAGAAAAAAATTAAAGGAGTTCAGCATCACCAAATGATTATTACATGAAATGTTAAAGGGACTTATTTGAGAAAAAGAAGAAATCAGGACAGTAAACAATAAAATGGCAATATATACATACCTGTCAACAATTGACTCTAAAAAGCACTAAGCAAACAAGAACAGAGACAGAATCATGGATACAGAGAATGTTTTCACGATTACCAGATGTTAGGAGGTTCTGGGGGAATGAGTGAAGAGATGAGGGGATTAAGAGGTACAAAATATAGGTAGTTACAGAATAGCCATGGGGAGGTAAAGTTCAGTAAAGGAAATGGAGCAGCCAAAGAACTTACATGAATGACCCATGGACATGAACAATGGTGTCGGGATTGGCTGAGGGAGTGGGAAGTGTTGGTTGGAGGGGGACAAAGGGAGAAAAATTGGGACAACTGTAATAGCATAATCAATAAAATATAATTAAAAAAGGAAGTGAAAAAATAAAGCATCAAAATTTAGGGAAAGACCATTTCTCCGAGTTTTACTTCCTAAAACATAACATCCCTAGGTGCATGAATATCAATACTGTTTCTCTGTTGACATAAGCAAAATGTGGTGTCGAGTTTATTGTAGTTATTTTAAATGCCTTTGTTTATAATTGCAAATTCGCCTTTTGTTTCTAGCTGGTAGCAGTGTTTGATGAGCAAGATCCACATCATGGAGGTGATGGCACCAGTGCCAGCTCAACAGGCACCCAAAGCCCAGAGATATTTGGCAGCGAGCTTGGCCCCAACAGTGTTTCAGCCTTTCAGCCGTACCAAACAACAAGTGAAATTGAGGTCACTCCTTCAGTCCTTCGTGCAAGTAAGTGAAAGTTCTTTCCTCAGTGCACATTTCATCTTAATTTACAGGGATGCCAGCTTTTAATAACCAGCCATGCATCTGCAAATGCAATTCATTATCTGTTTTGGTCAAAAATTGATTAAGATTAGAACCTGGGCAAATGTCTTTTGCAAAAGGGGCAAGATTCCTTACAATTGATTGCGCTTACTTTATGATAGGAGACTTTTAATCGCTTGCTTAAGATAAATAAGGATAAGAATTTTTCTTTTTCATACATTTCACCTGAATATAGAAATAATTGAAGAGCTTTACATTAAAATAAAACATAGCTTCTTTCATTACCAATCAACCTGGTTACAACCATTACTTAAACTTTATTTGAAGAGCAGAAGAGACCTCAGAGCCATAGTTATCTTCAGGGATCTGTATGAGATGCTATGAGACGCCAACTCAAGGAAAGAAAATGCATAGTGTGCACTCAAGTTCCAGTACCTGTCCTTGAAAAATTCTGTGAGCCATTCCTAGAAGGTTTACTCAGAAAAGTGAGGAAGTTTGCTGGAAGCCAAGTTTAGTTTTTATAATTGTATGATCTTATAATTAAGCAGTTGTTAAGAGTAAGAAGGCTCATTTCAAGAAATCCTTTTTGAAGTGGATAGTCTCATGCTGTTTTTAGTGATAGTCTTATGTAGATCTTCATATGTAAATAGCTAATAATATAATATATCTATAATAATTAAATAATATATAGAATATAGGTAGGTGATATTTGGAATATATAGTTTCTCCTTCTAAAATGCATCCTTATTTCTGCTTTTTGCATTGGTAGCATCTATAGCATTTTGCTGGTTTACTTGTAGATATTCATAAACTGTTTCTGCTTCCACTGACCCTCGAAGGTATGTGTGAGTAGAACAAGAAAGGACATCAGTGTAGCAGTTAACAAATGTGATGATGCATCAGAAGCCACTCAAGTGTGCCATGTAGAGATGAAGAGCATTGAGAAAGCACCCTTGCTTGATGGGATGTGTAAGGGATGCCCTAGAGGATCATACGCGGACACAGGCCAGTGTTAACCACTTCCTAAAATTGCTTTCTACTATCAGGACAAGAAACAGTTATGAGTGAGAGCTAGGCTCAGTGAAGCTTCTGGAAGTGTCTAGATCAGACACTAGAGGTGTTTGAGTTGAACATTTCCTAATATCCAGGAGATTTACATTTGTTTGTGTATGTGTACAAACATTTTAAAGTAATTTTGTGGAAATAACTTTTGATTACTACATAGATATACTGTTTAAAAATCTTACATTGGATTTACTTCAGGCAAAATATTTTTTATTTTTATTGTTGTTCTATAACAGATGTCCCAGTTTTTCCCAGTTGCTCAGCCCTGCCCTGCCTTCCTCCCACAGTCGTTCCCTACCCTGTTGTCCATTACCGTGGGTCCTTTATACATGTCCCTTGACTGGTCCCTTACCCATGTTTCTCCCGTATCCCCCTCTCCGATCCCCTCTGGACACTGTCAGTCTGTTTCTTGTTTCCATACCTCTGGTTCTAGTTTGCTCGTTTGTTTGTTTTGTTCATTAGGTTCCTCTTATAGGTGAGATCGTATGGTATTTGTCTTTCACCGCCTGGCTTATTTCACTTACCCTAATACTCTCCAGTTCCATCCATGCTGTTCTGAAGGTAGGAGTTTCTTCTTCTTTCTGCTGCATAGTATTCCATTGTGTAAAAGTACCACAATTTTTTGATCCACTCATTTACTAATGGGCACTTAGGCTGTTTCCAGCACTTGGCTATTGTAGCCAGTGCTGCCATGAACACTGGGGTGCATAGATTCTTTTGAATTGGTGTTTCAGGAATCTAAGGGTATAATCCCACCAGTGGGATTGCTGGGTCAAACGGCTGTTACATTTTTCATTTTTTGAAGACATTCCAAACTTTTCCACAGTGACCGCACCAACCTGCATTCCCACCAACAGTGCACCAAGGTACCCTTTTCCCCACATCCTCACAAGCACTTGTTGTTTCTTGATTTTGTTCATGATGACTGTTATGACTGGTGTGAGGTAGTATCTCATTGTGGTTTTAATTTGTGTCTCTCTGTAGGCTAGTGATGTTGAGCATCCTTTCATATGTCTCTGGGCCCTCTGTATGTCCTCTTTGGGGAAGTGTCCTTTCAGGTCCTTTGCCCATTTTTTAATTGGATTGTGTGTCTTCCCAGTGTTGAGTATGAGTTCTTTTTACATTTTAGAGATCAAACCCTTGTCTGAGATATCGTTGGCAAATGTATTTCCCCATGCAATTGGTTCCTTATTATTTTGCTGATGTTTTCTTTAGCTGTGCCGAAAGTTTTTAATTTGATGTAGTCCCATTTGTTTAGTCTTTCCCTTATTTCCCCTGCCCTAGAGGATATATTGGCGAAAATATGGCTGCATGGGTAGTTTCCTGCCTATGTTTTCTGCTAGGGTGTCACAGCTTATGTTTCTATGGTGTCACAGGTTATGTTTCAGTCTTTTATCCATTTCGAGTTTATTCTGGTGTATGGTATATAAGTGGTGGCCTAATTTTATTTTTTTGCATGTACCATTCCAGATCTCCCAACACCATTTGTTGAAGAGGCTATTTTTACTCCATTTTATACTTCTGTCCCCTTTGCAAAGTATTAATTGACCATAGAGATATGGGTTTGTTTCTGGAGTCTCTATTCTTTTCCATTGAGCCATGTGTCTGTTCTTATGCTGGTACCAGATTGCTTTGATTACAGTGGCCTTTTAATATAGTTTGATATCAGGTATTGTGATCCCTCCTCCTTTGTTCTTCCTCAGGAGTGCTGAGGCTATTGGGTCATTTTTGGTTCCATATAAATATTTGATATATTTGTTCTAGATCTGTGAAATATGCCATTGGTATTTTAATATGAATTGTGTTGAATCTATAGATTGCTTTGGGTAGTATGGACATTTTCATGATGTTAATTCTTCCAATCCATGAACCCAGTATACGCTTCCATTTCTTTGTATCTGCCTTAATTTCTTTCGTCAGTGTTGTATAGCTTTCAGAGTACATGCCTTTTACCTTGTTGGTTAAGTTTATTCCTAGGTACTTTCTTTTTCTTGTTGCTGTTTCTTGTTTTCTTGTTTTCTTGTAGTAAATGGGATCTTTTCCCTGATTTCTGATTCTGATATTTCATTGTTGGTATACAAAAATGCCTTTGATTTCTGAATATTGGCTTTGTATCCTGCTGTTTTGCCAAATTCCCATATTAGGTTGGGTAGTTTTTTGGTGGAGCCTACAGGGTTTTCTATGTACACTCTCATGCCATCTGCAAATAATGAAGTTTTACTTTCTCCTTTCTAGTTTCGATGCCTTTTATTTCTTTTCCTTGTCTGCCCTCTGTGGCTAGAACTTCTAATAATACTCTATTGAATAGAAGTGGTGAAAGCAGACACCCTTGTCTTGTTTCTGATCTTAGTGGGAAAGCTTTTAGTTTTTGCCCATTGAGTATGATGTTGGTTGTAGGTGCCTCGTATGTGACCTTTATTTTGTTGAGGTCAGCTCCCTCTACTTCCCCTTTGCTGAGTGTTTTTATCATAAATGGGTGCTGTACTTTTTATCAAATGCTTTTTCAGCATCTGTTATGATCATGTGGCTTTTGATTTTCATTTTGTTTATGTGATGTATTACATTTATTGATTTGTGAATATTGTACCACCCTGGCATCCCGAGGATGAGTCCCATTCGATCCTGCGGTATGATCTTTTTAATATATTGCTGGATGTGGTTTACCAATATTTCGTTGAGGATTTTAGCATGTATGTTCTTCCACGATATTGGCCAATAGTTTTCTTTCTTTGTTGTGTCTTCACCTGGCTTTGGAATTAGGATAATACTTTCCTCATAAAAAAAATTTGTGAGTCTTCCCTTTTCTTGCATTTTTGGGAATAGTTTGAATAGGGTAGGAGTTAGCTCTTCCCTAAATGTTTGGTGAAAGTCACCTGTGAAGCTGTCCAGTCCAGGGCTTTTGTGTGCCAGGAGTTTTTTAATTAATGCTTTAATTTCACTAGTTGTTATTGGGCTCTTCAGGCTTTCTGCTTTATCTCGATTCAGTTTTGGAAGAATGTATGTTTTTTGAACTGTATCCATTTCACTCAGGTTGTCAAATTTCTTGGCAATAGTTGTTCATAGTGATTTCTTAACATTCCTTTGTATTTCTTTGGTATCGGTTTCTCTTTTGTTTCTGATTTTATTTATTTGGGTCCTCTCACCTTTTTTCTTGATGAGCCTGTTTAAAGGCTTGTTGATTTTGTTTATCTTTTCAAAGAACCAGCTCCCGGACTCATTGATCCTTTGAGGTGTTCTTTTAATGTCTATGTCATTTAATTCTACTCTGATCTTGATTCTTTCCTTCCTTCTAATCCCTGTGGCCTTTGTTTGTTGTTGTTCCCCTAGTTCCTGTAGATGTTGGGTTAGTTTGTTCATTTGAAATTTTTGTATCTTTTTTAGGTAGGCCTCTATTACTGTGAACTCCCCTTTCAGGACTGCGTTTGCTGTATCCCATCAGTTTTGGGCTGTTGTGTGTTTGTTTTCATTTGTTTCCAGAAAGTTTTGATTTCTTCCTTGATTTCATTGTTAACCTATTAATTATTTATTTAATAGCATGCTATTCAGTCCCTATGAATTCGAATATTTTTGAGCTTTTTCCTTGAGGTTGGTTTCTAGTTTCAAACCATTATGATCTGAGAAAATGGCTGATATGATTTCAATTTTCTTGAATTTGTTGAGGTTTGTTTTGTGTTGTACTATGTGGTCTGTCTTTGAAAACTATGTGCATTTGAAAAGAATGTATATTTTGTTTCTTTGGGGTAAAAGTTTCTGTATACATCAATTAAGTCCATTTGATCTAGAGTGCTGTTCAATGCCACAATATCTTTGTTGATTCTTTGCTTGGGAGATCTATCCATTTTTGTTAATGGCGTGTTAAAATCCCCTACTCTTAAGTGCGTTACTGTTGATATCTTTCTTGGATCCTGCCATGATTTTCATTATATGTTTGGGTGCTCCACAGTGAGACATCACTTCACACCGGTGAGAATGCTATCATTAACAAATCAACAAACAAGTGCTGTCGAGGATGTGGAGACAAGGGAACCCTAATGCACTGGTGCAACCACTATGGAAAACAGTATGGAATTTCCTCAAAAAAATCTGTGGATGAATTCACTCCTACCCTTTGCTCCATAAAAAATTGATAGAAACAGAAAAATATATAGTTGTTTTGTTTTTTTCCTCAATAGAGTGGATATTAAGTTTTTGTAATAAGATAAAGCCTAGGATCTTGTCTCAAATTTTTCCTTGAACTTTCTGGTAGTGGATACAAAGTTAGTTAAATGAGTAGCTCTCAGCTGGGAGTAATATTTTTCCCCTGAGGGACATTTGCCAATGCCTGGAGGTGTTTTTGGCTGTCCCAGCTGGTGAAGGTGAGGATGCTATTGAGGCCAAGGATGCTGCTAAAACATCCTGCAGAGCACAGGTTAGTTCCCCCATATGCAAGAACTATCCTACTCAAAGTGTCAGTAGGGGTTGGGTGGAAAACCCTGAATTGTCATTGTCTTTAAGGTCAATATCGCAGTTACCTAAGAGAAGCTAATGTCCTGAATAATACTCTTAAACCTGAGGGGCTAATAACAACATTACTCATAGTAGGTAGCCAGTAGACTGTAACAACAAAAAAGAGCGAATTATGGGCAGTGTTGCACAAAATTAGTAGTATAAATATAATTAATAGAACAAAATATAAATTTTCTTAAATATAAAAAATTTTAAAAATTGAGAAAGTAAATAAAATAGACCACATAATGAAAGACCATTTACATAAAAGCTTATGTTGGAGAAATAAAATAAAACAGGGTACCTATTTTTAACATTAACTTATTTTACATAAATATAGGGAAAAGGAGGCCTAGGATGGAGGAAATGGGGTAGAAGCTAGACTGATTAATTCCTTCTTTTGTATATTTGGTATTGGAACCATGTCATAGTTTTCATAATTTTAAGATCATAATATTTTCTTTTTAAAAATAAAATTCCTAATGTAATATTTAAAAATTACATAAATCTTAATTATTAAAATGAAAAAATATGACACAACTAATGTAAGTTAATAGCCCAGTTCAATCATCCAAGAGTAACTTTCATGGAACTGTTAAACGTCATACTTTGTACAGCTAAGAGGAGATGGAACAAAGAATTGCCGACCAAACAAGAATCCTAGAACTGTTTGCTGTTGGTAATGTTGGTATTGTTCAGGTGGATTCTGTGAGGTGACACAAATGAGGAATTAGAATAATATTCTAATTATGTTACTTCTGTTACCATTGAGGACTCAGGATTCTCAGTATAGAAGAAAAAGGATAGAGATGTATATTAGAGGAGAATAAATAAAAGTCTTATAAGCTTCAATTTGAATAGGACATATCATAGTTAATCATGGTATATTTTATTTCAACACACTAACACACACATATAAACACACCGCAAATAAATAAGGAAGGAAGAAGGAAGGAAAAATCCTGCATGTGTTCAATGAAAAGATCCAGAACCAATAACCAACTCAGTAACTGAGCATCTCTCATATCTAGACTGAGCTCTGGAAATAGTATTTCCCATTAAAAGGGATCAGAGCTTCTTGGAGAAATGGTTGAATTCAATCTGAGCAGGAAATATATGAGATGGTCCTGGATTATCCTGTTGTATTAGAAAATAAGGAAGCTATGAGTGGTTACTAGAGTTACGTACAGGGTCCTGTACTCAACTTGAGGCGCCCATAGGCCCACGAAGGACACTGGGAACATCAGCAAAGATAGCAGCAGCAGTAAGCTCATGCATTCATAATGATAATAAATGTAAGCAAGCAAGTAATGTAAGGATGCTGGGAACCAACTTGTTATTTGGAAAATGATAAAATCAGTATCTATCCTGCATTTCCTTTATTTATGCTGTTACTGGGTAACCAGATAGTAGATGAGGGAAAGTTTCTTTTTATAGAAGTATTCCAGCTAATAAGTGAAAAAATAATGATAGAATTAGATTATCACACTTTTTCAAACCCTGATGGAAATAATGGACCTAGGCATTGGTCATCAACCACTGCTAATGTAAAAATATAATAATAATAATAAATTAAGGTGAGTCCACCATGCATTGTGCAGCCTCGGATGGTGGAATACAACACTTAGGAAGTGGTCTTGACAGAAGAAACAAAGGTCTCATCAGACATCTAGACCCAGCTACCAATTTATAGGAAATACAGAGCTCTGGGAAGCACGTTGTCACCATGGGTATGCAGTCGACCACATCAAGATAGTGGAAACTGGGCAAGACAAATGACTCAAGTTCTTGAATAGATCAATTGCAAGGTGGGGAAAACAGACAGAGAGGGAACTTACAGACTAGTAAATACTTAGGAGACATAACATCCAGTGACAATGTGTGGATCTTGTTTAGATCCCAATTTAAATAAAACTTTAAAAAATGACATTTGTATGCTGATTGGTGAGTTGTATGCTGACTGTGTATTTGCTATTAAGAAATTATTTCTTTAGGTGTGATAATGTTACTGAAATTATTTTCTGAAGAGTCTAATAGTTCAGTAATACATCATGAAATATGTATGGTAGAAACCATGTATTTGGGATTTGCTTCAAATAATAAAGGCTGTGGAAGTGGAAAATGGGTAGTTGAGTGGTTTCAGGGGGAGTTAGTACATTATTCTGCCAACTTTTGTATGTTTTTAAAATTATTCTTAATGAAAATTTTTTTAAGGAAACACATGCATATAAAACACTTTCTTTAACACTGAAAGTTTACTTAATTCCTTTTTCTCTTTGAATTTTTTTCCATTTCCTGTAACTCAGAATTTTAACCTAATATATTTTTAAGGTTCAGTATCTTTTATTGGCCATCTTTTATATTTGTATGAAACAGAATACATTAAAATTTTTAACTCCCAAATTTTCAGTAAATTTAAATGTACTGTATGACCATTGTTAGTATATAAATGATCAAAATAGTGTAAGTATGTACCATAACACAATCTTTGCTTATTAATGTGGAAGTAAATGAATACCATTCGAACAAGAACAAGCCATTTATTGAAAGTTTTCCATAGCAAGGGGACCAGCCACTGTTGCTTGCAATTGGCGGAGGCTCCAGGACAGGCAGAGGAGTGGGAAAGCTTTTTTAGTCAAAAAAAGGGGAGGCTGTAGTTATGCCCTGGCTGCTGTTGGTGTGGAGTAGTGGTAAGTGGGCTGCCTAGAAGGTGGAGTATCCTATGTGATTGGTTAAGGGTACCGATTTGGCTTTTTCTGGTGGTTCCTACTTTAGAAGAAGGGTCAAAAATTGGGGAATGTCAGTTATAAATCAGGTCCTGGCCATTTTCAGCTGATTGTTACAGGGTTATTGTTTGGCCTTCTGAACTGGTTGCTACAGATAATAGTCTAACTTCCTGAACTGGTTACCGTAGGTAGCAGTCTGGCTTCCTGAGCTGGTTTTTTGAGATTGTGGCTCAGTTTTCTGTTTTTCACGTAGATTGGGCATTGTCCATTTGTATGAGGTCTGTTGAGAAAGTATCCAGCCATGTAATAGAAAAATAGAGACATTTACTGAAGAAGATACAAGATAAAAGAAACATTGTACATAGGACAATGACACCTCAGTCCCCTTCAAAGCAGGCCCCTTGGGACCTTACACAGTTCTGCCAATTGCCATCAGCTGCCTTGTCGTATTTTCTTGAATTTCATTGAAGTCTGGAACCCCTCCCCTTTCAAAGGTGATTTTAGTTTTGAGAAAAGCCAGAAGTCACAGGGCACCAAGTCCGGGCTGTAGGGGGATTGAGTTGCCTGGGTGATTTGATATTTCGGCCAAACACTGCACAAGATGTGATGCGTGAGCAGGTGCATTGTCATGATGAGGTTTCCAGTCAGTTACTCAGAGTTGCGGCCTTCTGAATCATCTTGAATAGTTTCCATGGAGGAATGTTCAAGCTTAATGCAAAATTTGGTGCATATTTGTTGCACTACTTGGTCAGTCATTTTGACTGCAACGGCCACATCGTACACATGCTCTACTCAATGGGGCGTCTACTCCCACTGACTAGTACAGTGCAGTTGTTATCGTTCATGCATGTGCATTCCAGTCTACTCTCCTTGGCTGCCAGGTTACATCAATGTCACACAAACTGTTCTCATTACATTAATAATGGGTGAATTTTTTCCTTATAAATTATAAAAATTATTTTTATTATAAATGTTTATCTTTAAGATGGCCTTTGTCCTCTAAGTACCCCTGTCTAGTAAAATATATTAAATATATTTTAATTAAATATAAATATAGTTCTAGGATAAGAAATTGTTAACAGAGAAATAATAGTAAGTAAAAGGAAGTGGTTAGGGTTTTGTTACAGCAATATTAGACATTTCTTCTAACTCCCTCCAAGGGGAATGCCAAGCATCAGTGATCCTTCATCAGAAATTATTTGTATTCATATATCAGAGAACAGACAACTAACTGGCTTGTCTTCCTTCCCTTGTGTCAAAGGAATGAACTAGGAATTAGCTGAGTGGCAAAAGGGTTTGTTTTCTGAGTCTGCAACATCAGGGCAACTGTGTCCAAGGCCAGGGCTTTTCCTTCTGCTTTTAAAAGAAAAACATTTGGGCCTCTTAGAGCACCATGGGCCCTGGCCCTGGGCCACCATTGCGTCATGGAGACGTCAACCTCAGGCTATTGACAATGGAGAAATGGGGAGGAGGACTCAGCATTTTACTTGACCCCTTTGGTTTTAGGCCAGTAGATCCAGTTTAAGGGAAGGTACAAATGGAAGGTGAAGCTTTTGACATCAGATCCTTAAACTTCCATGTTCCCACATCTCTTGGAAGGTCTTTGCCTCCTCCCCGGAATAAACATATTTCAATTTAAAGGTAATTGGCTACCAAATAACCTACATACATGTTCTTATTTTTCAACCAGGTTTTTTATAATTTGGGAGTGAGAGTATATTCAACTTACACTTTCTAAATATGAGTTTACTATGTAGACACGCCTTTTTAGGATGGTGGTTTAGAGTATTCGTGGTTCAGAAAGAGTACCGGGGATGTCACATCAGCCGGACAACTTGGGCAAGATTAGTAATCTTTCTCAGCCTCAGTTTAATCTCTAAGCACCTACCTCATAATTGTTGTGAGTAGTAAAGGAGATGTCTTGGGTTCTAATACATTGCCTGATGTGTGATAAGCACTAGATTAACAGAAGGCTGGAGAATGGTGATGATGATAACGCCTCTTGAGTGCACTCTCTTTTGAAAGAGTTGAGAGGTTACAGAGCCCAAATAATTAGGACATGTATTCTTGAATTGGACATATTGCTAGGGCATAGTCAAATGGAGCCATTTTTCTCTCATGATACAATTCTGTGATACACGTTTAACTGTCTCCATTTTCAGTGTCCACAAATCCAGACTTAGAGAAACCTAATGTGCTCAGGGTACACATTTCCTGTGGAAATCATTGAGTCCAAGTCTAGTGATTTATTTTCACCTGATTTTTTTTTCCTCTTAAATTCTCAAGGTATTTTTATAGAGGTCTGACATTTCGGGGTAACCTTGCCTTGGGAGCGTGGCTGGATTCCTTTTATCCCCAGAATTCTGATTATTTAATGTTTCCTCTGGAAAGTTCATAGTGCAGACTCAAGATTTCTTTGTCCTTAAAGTGGCATAAGTGGCATATGCCCTTAGTGATGGTGAATTTCCAGAAATAGTAATGCTATAAAAATTTTGAGGAATGAAGTGTCTGATTTAGTGTGTTTTGACTGTCTATCTAGCTGTCTTAAACTTCAAGTTAATTTTTACCCCTTATGGGAAAAATTGTCCAGAAATAGTGCTGTTTAACCAATAGTAAGATTTACTAGCTTCCTAACTTTTAGAACATAAAGAGCTACCCATAATTGTTATAGAAGGATTATGTTACAAACTGAGCACCCCTCCCCTTTCTTTATCTCTTTATTATTTTTCTTAACCAAGAATATGCAGATTGATTTTGTCTTGCTAGGATATCCAAGATCTTTGGTTTAGAGATATATCCTCTTAACACTAACTGGTATTATTATATTATTTTCTGGATTTGATTTCAATATATATTGAAAGTAGGAATAATATTCCTATTGTAGTTCCTTTTAACTTGTGAAGTGGAGCATGGCATACAAATGGTATTCTCAGTGTTTCAAATAATTGCCTTCTTACTGTGCAAGTTCTTTTCAGCATATAAAACTCATCCAGTTTTGTTGTAGATGCAATCTGATTATTACATGTTGACAAGGTCATATATCTATTAATTGGATTGGAGATGGGATACAAAATTGCTGTAATTATTGTAATTTTCTAGCTAATTGCAGGGTTGGTGGTGAATATTTTACTTCTGCGAAATGAAAAACAGTATTCCATCAGAGGTTGTTTTATGGGGACCCAGACATTTTGTTTTATATCTTTGGTGCTTTTTTGCCCACGAAGTGGCTCTTTTGTAATTTTTTTTTCTTTTGGTGAATCACGTGTATCAGTCTGCCTCTGAATGTCAGAGTGCTGGTTGTCAGCCCAGTGGAAGCAGGCAAAGGCAGAGAGCAGAGCGGTGCTCTCAGCTCCCTCTTTGTCCTGGTCTGTGCCTTGCCTCTGTTGTTTATTTATGAATTGGAGGGCTCTCCTTTCAGATCTGTAATAAAGGTTGGACGGGTCAGATCCAGTGGGCAGAGCAATCTTCCTCTTTACTCTCCTGTCACTTTTACCCTACTTAGAAATACTCCCTGAAATGAACATTTTAAAATTAAATTCACATTGTGATCTTATTTTACATTAAAAATTAAGTGAATTATTGGTTAGCCCACTTAATATTGTAATATGGGACTTATTTTGCATATCCTCTCTGTATTTTTTGCTTTATTCAAGCTTTAAAGCTGGAAGATGAATTGGCATTTTAAAAATAATGGTATGTACACAGGTGAGTGTGTTTGGAGGATTGCAGATGGGTGGGAACTGTGCTCCAACGGGAGGGCTGGAAGCTCACTGCGGAAGATGGTAGAAGCAGACTGATGTTTATTCCCTGCTGAAATATAAACTGGAGGCGCAGGTGAAAACTGCCAAGCCTAATGAGCAATTTGGCAGATAAGACAGGCAGTCAGGAGAGAGCATCCAGCAGCGGGCACTGCCTACGGACTGAGTTGTTTGTTCCAGAGGATCACATTTAAATACCGTACATAGAATCTTCTTTGCATTGATATTTGGTGTCACAAAGAAGCATATTTTATCCTTCAGTTTTACAGTTAAATAACCAGCAATCAACATATGGTGACTTTGGTTGTAAAATTATTTTTAAACCTGCCTTTTCACATATTTCATCCATAAAAATATGAACAAAATATATTTTTTCCATATTAGAATACAAGTAATATTAGATTTTAAAATACACTAATGAAACATAAGTGATCACTTGCTTCATTGGGCCAAAACGTTCATCTGTGGTCTTTAGGTTGGGACACTCTGAAGTGACATTATAGCCTTCTCAGGATACTGTGTCATTTATATCTGTGTTGCTTTACACAAGAATCCTTTTCTTCCATTGAACATATGAAAATTTAGACATGGACATGGCTGCTCCCTACTGAGGCTTTTTGTATACCGTATTGCATATGAGACATTTGGAAAAGCTTTTCATGTCTTTGTAGAATGTAGCAGTCCTTTAGGAAACTCCCAGGTCTACCTCCTTTATTTTTACCATTGGGAACTTGAGGCTGAATGCAGTAAACTAACACAGTCTATGCTTAAGGCATAACAACAGCTCATGTCTTCACTGTCACGACAAGGGGAGTTATTGCCAAAAATGTATGAATACTTACTGTATGCTAAGATCCTGTTTTTGTTTCTTTGTGACATTTCCAAACACCTGACTTAAGGTCCAAGCAGGTCCTATTTGACGTCAGTATTTCTGAGTTATCCTTCAGCGGAATAGGCATTTGCCTCTTACATTATTTAATTACATCTGTGTGAAGCACTTAATTTTTAAAAATCTTCACACATATGTATTTAGTATTTTACACTTAATAATGGTGACTGTCAGTCCCTTGGGTGGAAGAGGGTTTTTTTTGTTTTGTTTTTTAAAAAATTATCTGCCTCATGTAATCAGATGGGCTTAGACCTATGGTTAGCAGGTTATCCTGGGACAGTGCATTCATTTGAAATATAGCTTGCCTGTAGGGGATTCCTAGTGTCACCTGTGCAGAATCACACAACCCCCGACCCCATCCCCTTGACATGTGGCATTTTGGGATGGGACGAGTTACACGCTCCACTGTAAGTTCCCTTTGAAATTAAACCCAAACCACGAGGGACTGGACTCTTTGTACACAGAGCTCTCTGTATCATTCAAAACTTGCTGAATCCTTGGGAAAGACATTTTTACAGATTTGCCCTTCTCTCCCCTGAAAGATGTCCCCATGACCAGACACTTCTCCCTTCATAACTTTTTTTTGTCCTTGGCTATTATGTTACACTTGACCCTGAGGTCTTGCCTTGAACTCCTGCTTTTGTATGAGATTATACCTCTCTTGTCTAATTATAGTCTCTATCAAATGCAGAAGCATTGCTTAAAAATTTTTAATGGTAATGTAGCTATCAATATCTTAATAAAGGTACAGTTTAAACCAAAGCCAGAAAGTCCATTTCCAAATCATTACATAGAGAAAGTAATTGTGTGAAAATGTTTCAGTAGACAAGATTAGGTTATAAACAGATTTCTTTTTCATTTCCATCTTCCATTCTAAGCAGGTATTTAGGTTCTTTTTTCTATTAGTGCATGTCACAGAGAGACACATATTGTGGATTATTTTGTCAGCATGAAAGCCTGGCAGAGAAAAATCTTCTCTTTTTGCTGCACTTGTTACACATCTCCTCTTAACTTCTTGAGATTGTGTTTGTGTATTTATTTTTTCATTGCTTTTAGTGTCAGAAGTGGCTTTGCATTCCCAGTTCTGTTTGTCCTGCTTGGCTCCAGGACCCAGCTGGAGATGAGCTTTATACCTCAGACTCATTGTGTCAGTCCCAAATGGGGAAGGACCTGGAACAGGGGTGTCTAGTCTTCCGGTGACTCTGCACCACACTGAAAGAAGAAGAGTTGTCTTGGACCACACATTAAATACATTATGATATGTAATCACAGAAAAAAACTCATCACATTTTAAGTAAATCGACGATTTTGTGTTGGACCACATTCTCAGCCATCCTGGGCTGCAGGTTGGACACCCCTGACCTAGAGGAAGCTACATAAAAGGCACAAGGGGCTTAGTAAATGCAACTCTGATTCATCCCCTTCTGACTTTTCCATGGAACTGACAATTAGAAGAATTCATGCAGTCACATTTTAAACAGAAATAACAAGTCTAAATCAGTATATTCATTATGTTCTTTTTATTTCTAAGTTTATATTGACTTAAAAATTTATTAATTATTACCAGTTTACTACCTACATATTAGCAAATAGTTTTCCTTAATAAAGAATCTGGGTACACGTTGGCCAGATGGCTCTGTTGGTTGGAGCGTCACCCCATGTACCAGGAGGTTGGGGGGTTTGATTTTTGGTCAGGGCACATGCCTAGGTTGCAGGTCTGATCCCTGGTTGGGGCTCATATGAGAGGCAACCAATCGATGTTTCTCTCTTACATCAGTGATTCTCTTGAGTCTCACCCTCTGTAAAATCAATAAACATATCCTCAGGTGAGGATGGAAAAAAAAAGAATCTGGGTGCTGGGCGTTGCAGTGCGTTCACACAGAGTGTGCCTTGTGAATGTGTAAGTGCACATGAGTGTGTGTATGCTTGAGGAACACATTTGAAAAAGGGGTCAATAGTGCCTTTTCACAAAGATATCTTTATTTTTTAATTAAAAAATATTTATTGATTTGAGAGAGAGAGACAAGACAGACAGACATTGATTTATTGTTTCACTTTTTGAGGCACTCACTGGTTGCTTCCTGTTTGTGCCCTCCCTGGAGATTGAACTTCTAAAACCATGGCGTGTTGGAACAACACCCTAAGCACCTGAGCTACCTGGCCAGGGCCAAAGACTTTTTTTTTTTGTCTGGAGCTCTTTCTGTGACTTAAATTTGATGCTACCTTTAAATACTTTCCTCATAGTGGAATTTGGCGGCATTTAAATAAATCGAGAATTTTCATGACTCCAAGCAGCAGAGTGTGTTCCCTTTGCTGCACCTGTTTTTGCTCCCTCTTGGTCTCATGCATCCAGACCCTTGGTCTAGGTCGCTCTTCGGTGCTGGCACACTCTGTGCTTGCAGAATGGAACACCTTTCTCTCTGCATTATCATTACAAGTCTTCAATGTTCCAGAAGTTTCTGGAAGTTTTCTGCACCCTACATTTCCTGTCTATCCTAGGGATTAAACGATGACTATGTGTCATTTTTCAACTCTTACATACAGTGTCATGGGTAAATATAGCCATCTTAACAGCTCCTCACCTGTATTGCAAGTATTTTTCTACTACATTACACAAGCACCTTTTTCTTGTCTGTTAGAGTGGTATCTAGTAAAAATTTTAAAACATTTGTGGACATTTGTCCACTAAGTACATACACATAGCTGATATTTTGTGAGGCTGTGTAAGAAATGAGTATAGGAGTAGCATGTAACTTCAGGAAAATAAATGATTTTGTAAAGATGACTCCCACATTTAGATAGAAGATTACAATTGGACCAGCCTTGAAAACCTCAGACCAACTATGAAATGGAAGAAACAGTAACTAAAGGGCATTTCAGAGCACTGCTAGGTTACTCAGCCTGTCATCACATTTAGTTAAAGTGTCAGCTCATGCCATGGCTGATCCAATGGGTAATTTGTTTTTTAAATTAGCTTGAGAAGTATTTATTTTAAATACAGAATTTGTGTTAATGCACAGGAAAAGAAAATTCTGGGGCAGAGATGTTAAAGATTTATGACTTAGGATAACAAAAGCCAGCCAGTGATCAGTTTGCATAAGCAGTATATATCTGCTAATATTTGAGGGTAACCACTCTTCTGTGATCAGAGTAAGGGAATTGGCAGAACAAGGCTGCCTTCTGCACTTCATCCAGAACAGTTATAGTCTGCCTTTCTCATTTTCCTCTTATCTAAGATTTGCCCCTTTCTTCTCTTCAGATTTGGGAACTTAGCTTAATAACAGTTAATACACAGTTTACCTGACCCCAATTTTGAACAACAGGGTGTACGTAATTTTCTCTCTGTGTTTATATATTAATATACTATATGTATTAGTTTTCTGTTCCTGCTGTAACAAATTACTACAAACTTGGTGGCTTAAAACAACACAGATTTATTTCAGTTCTGTAAATGACAGCCCTTTGTGGATCTTGCTGAGTTGAAGTCCAAGGGCTGCCAGGGCTCTGTTCCTTCCCGAGGCTCCAGGGGAGCATCCTTTTCCTGTCTTTTCCAGACTTTTGGAGGCTACCTGTGTTCCTGGCTCATGGCCTCTTCCTCCATCTCGAGGTCGGCAACCTCGCATCTCTCTGACCCTGCTGCAGTCCATGCCCTCTCTTCCCTTCCCCTCCCCCTTACATCCCCTCCCTTCCCTTTTTCTTCTCTCAGGTGATTATGTTGGGCCTATTTAGGATAATCCAGGATAGTCTCCTCATGTCCAAGTCATCACCTTAATCACACATGCAAAGTCCTTTTTGCCACATTAGGTATCGTAACAGGTTCTACGGATTAGGATTGGACATCTTTGGGGGCCACTATTCTGCCTCTGTGATATAGATATATTTTAATGCCATAGAGTAGTGAAAAAATACCACTTGTATTGCTTTGTTATGAAGGTCTTGTCTTCCCTGATCAGTCAGTGGGCCCGACAGTGAGCTAACAGCATCCATGTGATGCTCATTTTGATTTAACTGCTTTGGGAGGTAAAGTAATGAGCAGTGGGACAAGCCACTTCATTAGTAAATATTTCTTTGAAACTGCTTTTTATTTAGTGAGTCAAATGGAGCAATATTTATAAAAAAAACCTCTAGTCATTCTTATATAATTCTATTTGCCTAATAAAAATAGTGTGGTAACAAATTTGATTAATGCTTCTACATAATAAAATTTTCATAATTGTTAATAACTTTTGTGCTTATAAATCTAAATTTTTGATTAGAAAATTACATACAGTTTGTGAATAACAAAACATTGAGTAGTTTTATTTTTTCTCTTGTAGTCTCTCTTACTGCCCTTTTCTGCCCGTCTTCATGATTTTACTTTATGCTTACTTATGTTCTAGACCTATCCATAAAGGATCTGAACAGTGACTTCCAGGGCGATTGCATAAGTTGATGGACTTTATAAATATTTGATGTTATTTTCAGTCTTGAAATTATATGACAGTTTCCCAGTCTTGAACTATTTTAGAAATTTCTAATAATTCTTTCAACAGAGGCTTTAAAGTGACTGAAGACTAGTTCTAATGAGTATTCATGAACACATTCACCCAGATTTCTATCCCTTCCTCACAGACTATCACTCTTTTAATATGTACTTCCAGACACATTCCATTCATACACAAATTACCCCCAGCACTTGTGTGTGTAATGATAGGATATATAATTAAATATCTATTACCCCCACAGACAGAAGCATACTGTATACTGTTTTGTACCTTACTTTTTCATGAAACGATATATTGGAAATTGTTTCATACTAGTAGATACATGTCAACTTCTTTTCCCCCAAAAGTTACATTATATTCTGTTGTGTGAATGTAGTATCATCTTTTTTAAAAAAATGTTTTTTATTTTTAAATCACAGTTCTTCTTTTCCTATTCATTCAGTATCCTTATAACCAGTGTTTTGAACTCTCCATCTGGTAGATTGTTGTCTCCATCTTGTTTAGCTCTTTTTCTGTAGTTTTGATCTGTTCTTTCATTAGGGCCATGTTTCTTTGTCTCTTCGTTTTGGCAGCCTCCCTGTGTTTGTTTCTATGTATTAGGTAGAGCCGCTGTGTCTCCTTGTCTTGGTAGAGTGGGCTTCGCAGTAGGTGTTTGTGTTCTCTAGGCCTCAGTGGCACAGCTTCCCCCGTCACCTGAGCTGAGTGCCCCGGGTATGCCCCTGTGTGGGCTGTGTGCACTCTCCTGTAGTAGTTGAGCCTTGATTGCTGTTGGCTGGTCAGTGGAAGGGAATTACTCCCAGGCCGATCTGCTGCAAGGACTGGCCCTGACCACCATGAAGGGTCTCTTGTTCAGGAGCCCACCCCACATAGCAGAGCCTATTCATTAGGGCTCGGGTACCCACTGAGTCCACCCTTTTATGGGAGTTATTAACCAGATAAAGTTCATATGTAGTGAAGTCTCTCTATCTACATCTGACTGCTTTTTATAATTTGCTTTCAGTTCCTGTGGGCTTCAAGCTTCTAGTTTTTATGCTTCTCACATCTTCTATTAACATACTTTAAGGACATCAAAATGATATAAGTTTCACATTCTTCACCTTTACTTACTGTGTATCGCTCCATTGTTCCCGAATTATTTTTTCAGAAAGATCAACTGGATGTATGTGGGTAAAATGCAACTCCTTTATATCTCTTACTTGATTGTGATGAAATGTGCTTTATCTTTCTGAAAAATGAAAGAAATGAGACTATAGTAGTATTTGTTACCTTTTCAAAGTCAGGGTACATCAAAGTAGATGGGGTTCATGCCATATCTATACTGACTAATCATGTTGTTAAATTTCATGTTGCATCTTAACAGTCATATAATTTGTGAGAAACAGCATTTTACTTCTGATGTAGCAAACCTATTCCATGAAACCAAACCTCTTCTGAATGAGTATTGTATAAAGTCAGCATAGCCTGTTCTAAAAAGACTTACTCAACAGAAAATATAGAAATTATTATGATGTGCAACTTTAGGCAGTTTTCCTTTTTAAAAAATTGTACTTAATTCTAATTGGGAAAAGACTATTATTTGGTATTATTTCTTTCATATTTTTATTTGTCTTTATACTTTTCTATTTTGCAAGATCATGTCATTTATTAAGCTTTTTGTTGTAGAAAATTTCAAGCATATACAAGACTGAAGAGAATAGCATAATGAAACTCCATACCCACCTATTAGGTCTAACAGTTGCCAGTTTATGACCAATCTTGCTTCATCTGTAGTTTCCCAAAAGAGATTATTTTGAAGTAAATTCCAGATCTCATATCATTTCTTTTCTAAAAATATTTTGGTATATATTTCTAAAAGATAATTTTTATATACTCCCATCCTGTTTCAGAAAAGATGATACTTTATTAATTCTATGCAATATATTTTAAAATTACTCTGATTTGTGAGTATGGTTTTATATTTGGCTTGTTTAAATTAGCATCCAAAGAAAATTCATACATTAAATTTGATTGGCATGTCTCTTTTATATTTGGTATGTTGCATACACATGCACACACAGTGCAAGTTATTAATTGAAATTGGGTTGTTTTTCCTGTCTGGATTTTGCAGAATCCATCTCTGTGGCATCTAGGTCTTATGTCCTTTATGCTTCTTATAAACTGGTGGTTATTAGATCTAGAGTCTTGATTTGATTCTGGTTTGAATTTTTGACAATATTATTTCTAGGTAGTAGTTTATGGTTCCATCACAACAGGTGTAAAGACTGGCTGTTACCTTTTGTGATTGGCAGCATTGGTGATTATTGCCTAGATGTTTATTTTTTTATGTTTGCAACATGTTGATATTCTTTCTTTCATTTATTAGCTAGAATATTACTGTAAAGAGGAATTTTTCCTTGTCAACTAATTTGTTAACTCTGAGGAACCCATTGTGCAAAAAACACAAACCAAATGCTTAATTCCATCTCTTTTTTTCCAGTTTTCAGAATAATGAGTTGGTGTTTTAGGTTAACATCCTTTTTTTCCTTTCTCTTTTAAAAGCAGTGTCGTTAAGAACTCATAAATGTTAACATGGTTATTGTTCTAATCTGTTGCATTATTATTTCTGTTGGTTGCTCAAGCTGCTTATATTTGTAGTCCTTAGACCTGTCTAAATGGGCTGCCGAGTGCTTTTGATAGGAGCTTCCTTTCTTTCTGCCATGACAATATGTTCATGCTCATCTTATATATTTTCTACACCACATCTGGAGTCAGTCATTTCTCTAAGCAGTCTTGCCTGTTAATATGAAAACCCACTATTGCAAACACTGGTTTTGTTTTGCTAAACTTAAAAGTAAGTTAAAATCAGGAACATCTTGAGCTCTAATTTCAGTTTTCAAAGTGGTGTCTGAAAGTGTAGTGAATTTATACTTGATTATTTGTGATGAATCTTTCTGAGGACACTGATCAACATGGGTTCTTCATGCCAATTCCAAATTTCTATTGTTTGGACTCTGATGAACTTTTTAGGCAGCTGTAAGACAAAATGCAGTTTATGACTGCAATTGATGAGGTCTTACACGTGGTATGTGTCAGAAGCACTGATGAACAGTTCTGCCGGGCTTTCAGTAGGACGCCAGGACACAGAGCCACCACTGTGTGGGGCATCTCTCAAAGGAGCCCAGGGCATTTTATAATGACTGGCAACTAATGTTTTAAGGTTTTTGCTTTGCTTTTTTGTTCAGGTAGTAAAGGAGAAATGGCATCTAATTATTGAGCTTAACATTTTATGTGTGTATTTGGTGAAATTGAGTGGCCAGAAAATTGTGTCAGATCATTGTGATGCCTTTAGTAGGCACAATGTAGGGAGTTTGGTCATATCCAGCGTTGCTGAGTTTTGGATAGGTTTTTCCTAGTGTGGTGTGTCCTAGCTTGAGCTTGCTTGATCCTGAGAGTGGTTTCTGGCTCCAGCTCCCACAGTCCTCACCAGGTCCTCTTGGCTTTGCATCCTCCATTTCATCTTCCAAGGCTGGCATCGTGGGTGGTTTCTGAGGTGGGATACACAATTATTGAAGTGTGTCAACAGAATATTAGAACTTTGCATATGTCTTTATTACCTCATTTTTAAAATTTATAATTTCTTGTATGAGCTTAGTAATGTTTATATTAGTATACTTGAGCATATATTTAACTGATAAATGATAAATAAATAAAAATGCAATTCTGTTGCATGCTCTAAAAGTTTTTGCTAATAGTGCTATATCACCAGGACAGTGTGCGACCTGGCTGCTACTTGTCTCTTCACCCTCTCTTGGGACAGCCCCCAGTCTGCTCTACAGTAAAGCAAGAAGATTGTTGAAAATTGGTATTTTCCTTCTACCCCCAGTGCTTAAAAACTTTCAGTACCTTCCCAATATTTTTAATACAGCTAAGAATATTAGTGTGTTCATTAAGGTTTGCAAGAACTGTCTTGTGTCGGTCTTCTCAGCCTCATCTTTTTCTATACTGTAACTAGCTCCCTTGAATGAATTTCTTGGATGGGTCTCAAGCCCGAGACCCATCTCTAAACACTCTGTTTTCCCTGTGTGGTAAGCTTCTTTGTCCTTATTGCCTACATGGCTAACCTTGAGGATAAGTAACCATTTCTCTTGTGGGTTTTTCTTGATTCCATAGACTTATTATGTGGCCTCTAGTGCTTCATACATTTGGTGATTCTGGGAGAAGATGGAATTTGCCTGGGTTTTCTGAATCTACTGGGGTATTGGTAAATGTTAAACAACTGAATCTCTGAAAACCAGAAAAGACCTGGTTTGTAGCGTTTGCCCATTTCCATGGTGTAAATATTCTCACAGTGGCCAGTTTGAAGTTACCAATGTCATGTCACTGAATACAGTTGGTGAAAGATACATCGTAGCACACCATTCATTATATGGTACTTCCACTGTACAATAAATACATCACAAGCATAGATACTATACAATGTAATAAAATAATTGGGAAGTGAATTATTTTGAGTATTGTCTTTGTTTTTAATATAATTTATTTAATTGTAAGTTTATATTATTTAATTTTAATAATGACTGTTTTAACAACCCATCCTTACAAATTCCTGAAAACTTAATCTGTTTTCATGAAATAGAATGAGCTTGCTTTAGAAATCCTGTGTGAGACAAGTTACATTTTCTTTTTGAATTGATTAAAAACAGTGGAATGAGGCAAATATGATAGGTAGTTACTACAGAAAATTCCAATTGTGTGGTACCTGGAGCAATTTAAAAAATATTTTATTTACTTATTTTAGAGAGAGGGTAAGGGAAGGGAAAGAGAGGGAGAGAAACCAATTGGTTGCCTCTCGTATGCACCCTGACTGGGACTGAACCCGCAACCCAGGCATGTGCCCTGACTGGGAATCGAACTTGTGACCTCTCATTTTGTGGGACTGTGCCCAACCAGTTGAGCCACACTGGTCAGGGCATACATGGAGCAATTTTAAGACAAATTATTGGAGGAAGGAGACAGAATTTTAAAGGTTAGATTCATCTGTAGGCTATCAATATTTAGACACTGACTGGATTGGGTAAAAAAGGTCGGGAGAAAATGTTCAAACAGATTTTGACTATGATTTTATTAAAAATGAATATAACTTGCCTCCCACTTGGCTATTCATTTTCATATCACTCTTTAAAGACTCTTCCTAGATATTTGTGAAATGGTGAAGGTCAACATAACTTTGTATCTTCCCAAACTCTTCTTGGTGATCACCTCTTCTAGGATAAGTATTGTTTGCTGTGTGCTGTAGTGTGAACCAGCCATCTGAAATTTTAACCTGATGAGAAGTGAAGGAAGGATTCTTTTGTTATTTGCTTGTTTCTAGTGACTTAGCTATCATGTGAAATTATTTAATACTTATTTGTGATACTTGGATTCTAAATATATTTTGACAGTGAGACAGCCCTCTGAGAGCCAGCATATATTTAATGAACCTTATGCTTAATTTATAAAGATTCTAAGTACTGTTTTTTCCTATTTTATTTTTTTTAGATATGCAAGCACAAAGAGTGTGGTTTGACAAATCATTGTTTATTTAATTTCTCATAAAGTTCCTCTATTTAGGTCATGATAATTTTTACCATTAATTTACTTTAAAGCATATGAGATGTTTTTGAAATCTGAAGTTACAAAGACTTGGAAGAGTTGATGTACTTTTTTTCTAAACCTCAAGAAGACTCGTGTTGAATCCCAGTCCTGGTGTGAAATATGTGCTGCACAACTGGAAGACTGTTGCTTGAAATAAGTAATCTTTAATTAATTTCTTCAACATATACTTTTGAGCACTAGGAAGTTCCAGACATGTTAGAAGTATCACTTATATATATTTTGTTAAGTTTGATACTTTAAAGCTTACTATCCTCTGTATAAATATTTGGTTGACACTATATAAACCCAATAATGTAATATATGTGCTTTGATTTTGTAGTAGACATGGATAATAAGTTGATCTCTAAAATAACAATTAAAAATAATTAGCAAATAAAAATAGAGAGTTATGAAAAAGAAGGAAACATGCTAGTGCAACCCGATACCTAAAGTAGTGCCAGTGGAACCAGGAGTGCCTGATTCATGAGAGGGACATGGATCCGTGAAGTCCAATGGCAGGTGATTGTCTCTGGGGAATGAATTATAGTATATTAATCTTGCTTTGTAGGGTAGACAAGATAGGAGAAAAATTGTGAACCTATTCTTACTTGGAAGCTCCATTTTGCCATTCATTCCCTTAATTTACCAATCATTGAGAGCTGAATTACTAGGAAAGCACTACAGTGATACTGGCTTGTAGCTACTAAATTGATAGTCTTGCCTGAATTACTTAATCAATTCAACCTGAATTCCCAAACTGATGAAGCGTTTGTCTGAAAATATAGACTGTTTCACAAGATTTGACAGGTTGCAGTGATGCATTGTATGAAAGTACAGATTAATGGCATCCAACACACTTCTGTTCATTGAAGTAAATGTTCCTGACGTAGATATAAGAATGAATGCTGTCATGGTTACAAAAGCTGATGTAGAGTGTAGACATTTTAATAGCCATTTAGTAGGGCATTTCCAGCAATGTTTTCTAAAAGTTAACTGTCAGAGTGTAGGACTTATAATGAAAAAGTTTTAAAATAGTTTTGAATATAGTATTTATTTTATAAGCGATGTTTCTATACAAAACAGACCTTCTATATTTATTTCTAAAAATCAAATGCTGTTAGAATCACAAAGGCCTTAGAGATTGAAGGTCAAACCCATCTTGTTACAGATGAGAAAACTGAAGTCACCTGAGAGTGTGGACAGCCCAGTGCCGTTTTAATCTGTGCTTTGAAATGTGTGGTTTACTGTTGGAATTAAGACCTAAACACAAGTGAGCTTGTCCCTGTAACGGAGAGGCCCTCCTCAGCCTGGTGACTTGCTTCTTCTGTATATTAAATCAATGTATGGTCATATTTGCAGAGAAAACTAAGGAGGTATGTTAGAGATCTATATTAATGTAGGTAAATTTTGTAAAATCAAACAAGATTGATTACCATCACTACTTAATTCAGAGGCAAGGAAGGGAATCTAATTTTTCTTTTTTTCCATAACCCATGTACTCTAATGAAAATGGCATTTTGCTTTGAATCATTTTTACTGAAAGGATTTTCAATATTGTTGTCTTTGTGACATTTTGACAATTAAAATGTATTACTCAAGCCTACTACAAATGCCGCTTATTTTATTTTATTTTTTCCCCCACTGGCTGTGCTTGTTGCCTAGGAAACTACTGTTACGTTGAGTTCTGCTTTCTTGGTTGTCAGACTATCAGAGTTATGGGTAAAGTTCTTGGTTTTCTAGTTGTGAAAGTGCTTCTTAAATATTGGAAATGTTTGATCTATATTGAAGTGCTTTATTTCCTCAAAAAGCAGCCAAGCAGCTGTTTGGTTTTCTTAAAATAGTACAAAAAAGCATTTGTCCTCCTTGATCATTACTGGAATTTTTTGTTTTGTGTACAGATTTACAGTAGGATTTGAACTGTCACACTGGGTTAGTTCCAAATATAGCACTTTAATAAAAAAAAAATTCTTATGTAAGATTTGTTTACTTCTTTGGAAATTGTAGACACATATGGTCCCCAAAATGTGCAAATATAAACATTGAAATATTACATAAAACATCTAGTGAGGTCTTAGAAAATGCTGATAAGCTGAAAAATACTCTTTTGTATGACATTTTAAAATTAAAGTTGAGAAAAGAGCAGTATGAGTGCCTCAGATCTTATTCTTTCTCAGTGATTAAAAGTTAATAAAACTCGAGACTATAAAATTAGTGACTGTTTCATCATTTTTTTGTTTAGCCAAATTTAGCTTTTTATAAAATTGTTTATTGCATTAAAACTTTCAGAGCCGTGTGTGCTTGCACATGATGGTAGCCACTAGCCCCCATGTAGCTGCCGAGTCCTTGGAATGAGCCAGAGGTGCCTGAGAAACTAGATTTAAATAGCCAGCGTGGCTAGAGGCCCCTGTGCTGCTCAGCACAGGTATGGCCCTTGCTACTCCAACGCGTTGCCTGGGGACTTGTTAGAATGCAGAACCTCAGGCCCCATCCTGGACCTGTACTGAATCAGAATCTGCATTTTTAATAGGCTCTCTTAGGATTGATAGACAAGCTTTTGAGACTAGAGTATTGATTCCCAGTCTTGGCTGCACATTTAAATCGCCTGAATAGTTTATTAAAATAATGCCTGGACCTCTCATCCTTGACTCATTTTTCTGTATTTCTCGGTGGGGTTCCAGAAACTAGCATTTCACAAAATATTATTTTAATGACCAGTGAGTAGTTGGATCCACTGATGTAACTCAAAGAGTGTAGTCACAAGTGCAAGGTGGGGATGGGAAGATCCTAAGTATTGATCTGGGTTTCTGATGGCCAGATATAGGAAGGGTATAGTTGAGAGAGAGTTAACCCTTATTTAGTGCTTAGTATATGCCAGGTGTTATTATCCTAAATTGACTAAGTATTTGACTGAAAATACTCTTTTGGTGAAAATATAGCCTATTTACAAGATTGAAGTGTCATATTATGTGGAAATATAGATTGAACCCTATATCCAACATGCTCCTGTTAACCCAAGTAAATGTTCCCTACGTAGAAATGAGAGTATGAAGCATTTAGTTTTACACACACACTCCATGAGGTCCCTTTGCCCTTCAGTGTACTACTTCCCACTCCTTCCCCCAGAATCCCTAATAATAAAATAAATTAGGATGAAGTTAAAAACCTTATTTGTTTGCCAGTCTTAGCTAAAGGGAACTTGTCTTATTCTTAACTTTTGTATGAGTTTTCTTTCTTTCTTTTTTAAAAATTTTTTTACCCATGGAACATGATTGTAAAGATCCAGGCAACAGATGAGCCATTGGCTAAGTGGCAGAGGCTCTCCTTCCAGCTCAGGTTCAGTGTGAATGAGTTCGGCTACTATGCATTGACTACTCTTTTGCAATGAGATGACGGTGATGGTAGATGTCAGTGAGAAGGTTGCACATAAGCCTGAGTCCTGTCTTTAAGTTGGTTTTTTAGGATTCCATACTCACTAAAGAAGAGCATATTCTCTGTGGCCTGAATACTGAGACTTGGACCTTGTCTCCACCAATTACTAATCGGTTAACTTTATCCTTAATATTTTACTCCTGTAACATCAGTTTCCCTACCTATATATGGGAATGATAATATAACCTATTTTGTGGACTTGTTCTGAAAATATGATCAATTAATGCATTAAGGTTCTTAGCATATACATGACCCATAGTAAATGTTCAATGAATGTTAGTGATTACAAACTTAATTGGTTTATTATACATGATCAAGATGTGCTTACTTTTACATTACTTGTTGCTTAAAAAGAATGAATGGATTCAATTAGATTAGCTATGAAAGATCTTTGTACTTTGAAGTTAGTAGAAACAGACATGCAACCATATGTCTCAGATTCGTGAAATCGTTTTATTTTTTTACTTTAGATTCCATTTTTTAATGTTAATAGCATTTCGTTCTTTTTCTTATATATTTTATTGATTATGCTATTACAGTTGTCCCATATTTCTCCCCTTTATCCCCTCCACCCTGCAACCCATCCCATCATTCCCACACTTCTTAGTCCATTTCCATGGGCTGCACACCACTTCTTTGGCTTCTTAATTTCACACACTACTCCCAGCCTCCTCCTGTCCACTTTTGTTTTTTTTTGTTTTTTTTTTTTTTTGGTCAACATTTTCCCGCCACCACTTTCCCTGGCCCCACCCATCCTGTATCATTGGAATTTTGGGGGGTATATTTTATTGATTATGCTATTACAGTCATCCATTTTTTCTCCCCTTTATTTCCTGTACCCTGCATCCTAGCCCATTATCTCCCGCCCCTTAGTTCATGTCTATGAGTTGTATATATCACTTCTTTGACTTCCCAATTTTCTATACTATTCTTAACCTCCCCTTATTTTTTTGTTTTGTTTTGTCATTTTCCCGCCACCACTTTCCCCAGCCCCACCTCCCCAACTCCCACCCTAGTCCTTCCCTTTTTTGGCTTTGTCGATGGGTCCTTTATGCATGTTCCTTGATGACCCTACCCCTTGCTTTCCACTGATATCCCCCTCCCTCCTCGCCTCTGGTTACTGTCAGTTTGTTATTTCAGTGTAGCTGGTTATATTTTGCTTGCTTCTTTGTTTTTTTGCTTAAGTTCCACTTATAGGTGAGATCATATGGTATCTGCCTTTCACCGCCTGGCTTACTTCACTTAGCATAATGCTCTCCAGTTCCACCCATGCTGTTGTGAAGGGCAGTAGCTCTTTCTTTCTGTTGTGTAGCATTCCATTGTGTAAAAGTACCGTAGTTTTTTGATCCACTCATTTATTGTTGGGCGCTTAGGTTGTTACCAATTCTTGGCCCTTGTAAATTGTGCTGCTCTGAACACTGCAGTGCATAGGTTCTTTTGAATTGGTATTTCGGGATTCTTAGGGTATAACCCCAGCAGTGGAATTGCTGGGTAAAAAGGCAGTTCCATTTTTAGGTTTTTGAGGAGATTGCAAACTGTTTTCCACAATGATTGCACCAGTCTGCATTCCCACCAACAGTGTACTAGGGTTCCCTTTTCTCCACATCCTCGCCAGCCAGCACTTGTTGTCTGTTGATTTGTTTATGATGGCCATTCTGACCGGTGTGAAGTGGTATGTCATTGTGGTTTTAATTTGTTTCTCTCTGATGGCCAATGATGCTGAGCATCCTTTCAGTGTGTCTCTGGCACTGTGTATGTCCTCCTTGGAGAAGTGTCTGTTCAGGTCCTTTGCCCATTTTTTAATTGGATTGTTTATTTTCCTGGAGTGGAGTGTGTGAGTACTTTATATATTTTGAAAATCAAACCCTTGTCAGAGGTATTTGACAAGATATTGGCAAGTATATTTTCTCAAATGGTTGGTTCCCTTTTCAGTTTGCTGATGTTTTCTTTAACTGTGCAGAAGCATCATATTTTGATGAAGTCGCATTTGTTTATTCTTTTCTTTATGTCCCTTGCTCTAGGGGACATATCGGTGAAAATATTGCTGCATGGAGTATCTGAGATTTTCCTGCCTATATTCTCCTCTAGGACTTTTATGGCGTTGTGACTTCTTATTTAAGCCTTTTACCCATGTTGAGTTCATTTTTAGTGTGGTGTAAGTTGGTGGTTGCATTTCATTTTTTTGCACATAGCTATCCAGATCTCCCAACACCATTTGTTGAAGAGGCTATTTTTACTCCCTTTTATGCTTCTGTCCCCTTTGTCGAATATTAATTGTCCATAGAGACATGGGTTTATTTCTGGGCTCTCTGTTCTGTTCCACTGATCTATGTGTCTGTTTGTATGCCAGTATCAGACTGTGTTGATGACAGTATCTTTATAATATAGTTTGATGTCAGGTGTTGTGATCCCTCCTACTTTGTTCTTCTTTCTCAAAAGTGCTGTGGCTATTTGGGGTCATTTATGATTCCACATAAATTTGTGAAATGTTTGTTCTCTATCTGTGAAATATGTCATTAGTATTTTATGGGGATTGCATTGAATCTATAAATTGCTTTGGGTAGCATGGACATTTGATGATGTTAATTCTTCCAATCCATGAACATGGTATATGCTTCCATTTCTTTGTATCTGCCTTAATTTCTTTCTTCAGTGTTGTGTAGTTTTCTGAGTACAGGTCTTCAACCTCCTTGTTTAAATTTATTCCTAGGTACTTTTTTTCTTGTTGCTATTGCAAATGAGATTTTTTTTCTAGCTTCTGTTTCTGATATTTCATTGTTGGTATACAAGAATGTGTTTGATTTCTGAATATTGACTTTGTTTCCTGCTATTTTGCCAAATTCACTTATTTAGTCAGGTAGTTTTTTGGTGGGGTCTATATGGTTTTCTGTGTACACTATAATGTCATCTGCAAACAATGACAGTTTTACTTCCTCCTTTCCAATTTGGATGCCTTTTATTTCTTTTTCTTATCTGATGGCTGTGGCTAGGACTTCTAATACTATGTTGAATAGGAGTGGTGAAAGCAGATATCCTTGTTTTGTTCCCGATCTTAGTATGAAAGCTTTTAATTTTTGTCCATTGAGTGTGATGTTGGCTGTAGGCTTTTCATATATGGCTTTTATTATGTTGAGGTATGCCCCCTTTATTCCCACTTTGCTGAGGGTTTTTATCATAAATGGGTGCTGTACCTTATCAAATGCTTTTTCTGCCTCAGATCTGTGAAATCTTATTACTGCCTTCTAGCAATCAGTTGGAGCCTAATGGCTTTATTAATAACAGTATGTACAGAGCTCTGTGGTAAGGAATTACTTTAAATGGGAACACTCAAGACAGAAAAGTAGATAGTGAGCAGCTTGAATGCTTTTTAAGTGCTTCTGCCATACACCCCAATGTAAAATAGCATTTCTTCAACTTTCAGCAGCCATGGTCCTTTGTTGTTCTTCATAGTGATCATCGTGTGACATAGTCTCTATGTTTTTGTTTATCTATTGTCTTTCTCTCATTATCTCAGTGTAAAATCCCTAAGGATTATTTACTGTTAGCAACAAGAAGAATACCTAGCACATAGTAGGTGTCAATAGATACTTATCTTGAATGAATGACTTCTGAATCATTCTTAGATAGCTTTAGTAGTGGGTTGGCCAAAAAGTCTATATGGTTTTTAATGTAAAACAAAGGACACATTTTTCATTTTCACCAATAACTTTATTGATTTGGATATTTTTAGGATGTTGGCTATCTCCCGCATGGTATAACGTTGATTGTTCTCAGCTAATGTCTCCATTTGATTGCTACCAACTTCCACTGGTCTACTCACCCTTGGAGCATTGTTCTGTGAGAAATCTCTAGCATGAAACTTCACAAACTAGTTTTGACATGTTTCATCAGTCACAGCACCTTCTCCATACACTGCACAAATCTTTTTTTTGTGTTTCAGTTGCATTTTTACCTTTGAGATAATAAAGCATAATATGCCAAAAAGTTGCATATTTTCTTCCATCTTGTATATTAAAATTGCTACACAAAAATTCACAATGTTGATTTTTTAAAAATGCATGCCGATATGACAGCTGTAACAATACAATCTAACAAAATTGTTTCAAATGAAGCTTAAGACAACTAAGCACCGCTAGAAACATCTTACAGAAAACAACGAACAAACAAACAAAAACTTTTTGGCCAGTCCAATTCCATCAAGACTCAAGTTCATAGTGAAAAGTCTGTATGTGAGCAAAGTGAAATGCAGAGTCTCTAGTGGAAGTTTAACACCTGAGAGTTAAGAAAACCTGTGCCGTTGTGAAGTAGTTGATGGTGGCTAATGTGCCAGTGAGATGAAGTTGATAATTTCAAAATTTAATTACATCATTGTTGAACTAAATTGATAAAGTGAAGATGATATGAAGGATTTGGTCTAGCTATACATGTAAAATTATATGTGAAGAATTAAGTTAGATTTGCTTGTACTGAAATATTCTCATAGGTGAGTAAACACTGTTTGAGGGACAATTGTATAAAAAGGTAATAGCAAAAGAAAATAATAAAATGTTGTGATTCTTGGCCAGAGTTTATCACCTGTATGTAAAGCAGCATTTTTTTTGAGCATTTCCCAGCAAAAGTGCTGTCTTTAAGTTTCTCTGGACATCAGTATCTGTAATTGTTTTTTCTTTGCTGAAAAATTTGCTCTTGTGATAGTTGAGACAATCAATTTGAGCAGGATAAATGTAGATGGATTGTCACATTCACTTGTGTTTTTTATTTTTGCAAGAACACATAAAACATTTTTTCTAAATGCCATTTGCTGGGGTGGGAACTAGGAGTGGAATCTCTAAAATTAATTATGGAGACAGACTAGAGAGTACCAGTTCTAATCAGCGATATTAACGTAAGACATGATGTCAGATTCGCTGTCTGAGCCTCCCGGACCCCTTAGAGAAGGCGGTCCGTCCTTCACCATAGAGTGGTGAAGCGGGGCGGCCATGGCCAGTAAAGGAGAAAGGCCTGGAGGAGTCTGTGGCCTGGTTATCTCAGATCACTTCAGCCGTGTCTGAGCACAGAGGTGTTGCTCAGGCTGCAGAGGGCAAGTTCCAGGGCTTCATCCGATGTAGTGTGGCCTGACCAGACCAAGAATTTTAAGTCATGACATCTGATTTGTGGTTTAGAAAAAATGTTTTGGGTATTTTCTCCAGGATGAATTGGAGAGGGCTGATACTGGAGGGAAAGAATAAACTGAGCTGGTGAGAGTTCATGAAATAAGAAGACTAAGTTATTATTATTATTATTTTTTAGCGCAGCTGAAGAATTTTTAGGCTTGTTATCAGAGTCTTAAAGTGTGGTGGTCAGAGCAGCAGCATGATTGTCACTGGGACACGAGAAGTGTAGGACTTCAAGTCTTCCATGACCCCGTGGCCTGTGGACTCATTTCACCAAGATCCCCTGGTGCACTTACAAGTTAAAGTTTGAGAATCTCTGACTGAAAAAAAAAGACCCTATGTTGGCTCCCCTAGGCCTGCCTCTCTTGCTTTTATTTTTCGCCAATAATATCTTTAACACCACACTTTAGTCACACTGAATTTCTTGTAGCCTCTTTAAGAATTTAAATGTCTGGCCTTTGCCCTGGCAGTTTTCTCTGCCTGAATGATCTTTTTTTCTCCCCATTCCATTGACCAAACATCACCACCACTACCCCAAAATAAAACCAAAAACAAACATCAAAAACTTTAGCTTTGATGACTTACTCATTCGCATTGTTGGTCACAGATTTTTTTTTAAGTGCTTCTCCTCTGAGGCTATGGCAGTGAAAAATGCAATTCTCTAGGACTATGTGTTATTGGGAGTCAGGTCCTAAAAACTTACGGTCGCAGTGTGGCAGATGCAGTGACAGGAACAGGCAAGCTGTAACAGGAGCACCTTGCCCATGCAGAAGTGGTCAGAGATTTTCTAAGCGAGGAGACACAGTGAGTGTGAAAGGACAAGGGAGAAGATTTAGCCATCCCTTCTCCCATGAAGTCTCTGCTGATGCTCTTTAGAAGATGCTCTGTTGAGGGTTCAGATAGTGCTCTGTGCTTCTGAAGCACCTTGATCACAAGGTAAAGGACTGGGTTTATATGTCTGTTGTCCCCAGGGCACTGTGGACTTCCCCAGGGCAGAAGTGAGGCCTGTGCTGCACACATGAGGTCCCCTGAGACTGGCTGCTCGGAAATATCCCTTGATAAAGAGAAGGAAATTTATGGCTCTCTTCATCAAAAGCTGCATCAGTGGACTAGCGGGGAGGAAGCTAAATAATAGTGGGTTAAAAAATTAGGGACAGATAAGCAGCAGCCAACTCTGCTTCCTAAAAAATTGCTTATTAAGAAAGGGGAAAATAAAAAGCAAGAGAATAGTATCTGGAGAGAAGCCTGGAGGAGGAAGTAGTGGTTCTCTTTTAAAGATTTATGAATGAATTACTCATTCAGCAAATACCTGTTGAAGGAGGTGCAGTTGAACCAGTCACTGTTTGTGGAGGTTTCCACAAATACTGAATGGCTGTCGTGCTGCTCCTAGCTGAAATTGAACGCGGCCACTCTGCTTTTTGTTTCAGTGCTCATATTGTAAACAGATATCCTCTTTGTGTTCTCTTTGGTGCTATGGTTTTTACATTTTTGTACTTGTTTTAGTTGATTTTGCTGTTTAAAATGAACTGTGAACATAAAATGTTTTGGGCACTTAAGCACAAGTCTGTGATGTGCCTTATGGAGAGAATATACGTGTTAGGTAAGCTTCATTCAGGCCTTTTAGTTCTGTTGGCCATGAGTTTAATATTAATGAATCAACAATCTCTACTGAATAAGGCATCTTCCAACAGAAAACATGTAAACGCAGTTCTATATTGATTGGTTGGTGGAAACATTGTGACTAGAGGCTCTAACCTAACCTTGCAGTTCCTTTTGGAGCAGTGGTGTTCAGTATTTGCTTAATTCAGGCTTTTCAGTGACTTTGTAGGGCACAACTGCAGTGGATAGTGATTATCAGCCGTACACACTTTTCCTGGCACTGTTCAGGGCCTGGAGGGTCAAAAGCGAGGGAGGTAGATGTTGCCTCTCCCCTCGTGGATATTACGCTATAGTAGGGCCTCTTGGCCACATGGAAGTAGGTGACACACATACCACTCAACATATGTTTGGTTGGAAAAACATTATCAATGACAATCATACAGAACCCCGGCCACACACACATTTTTGTTCTTTCTCATATGCAGATATTTTGTTCATTTCTTAGGGAGAATAGCTCAGCCAGCTCTTGCCTGCCTACATGCTCCCGAGTGCATGGCCTCACGCTGCCCTTTTTGTTTTTCCTTTCATTGTTTCTTTACAGTTCACATTCTCATATTCTCAACTTCAGTCCCCTCTTAGCTCATTAAGGTATTTTTCTGAAAGTACAAAAACAAACCAAAAAATTTCCCACCATATTCACCCAAAGAAAGTCTCTAGTTCCAGCTGTTCTAATAGTTTGTTTCATCCACCTGCAGTTATTTTCATCTGGGTACACTGCATTTATTACCCTTCTTACCTTCACCTTCTTTCTTTTACTAACATTAAAAAAGCCCCTGTCCTGAGCTTACCACTGGGCAGGTGGTGGTCTGTTAGAGTTCTCGTTCCCTTTTGAGTGCTCAGTGTGAGATTGATTGGGAGGGATTTTTGGACAATAAATGACCCTCAAAGACACCTTAGCCCCATAGTCATTATTTTTTTTAAATCTCTAGAATAGTCGTAGTGTCTAGTAGATGTTTAACGAATGTCTGTTGATACTGTACTTTATACTGCCATGACCAAACAAAAAAGGGAGCCGACAGGAGTGAAAAGGGAGGGACCACCCGTGCATAGCACTGTCGGCTCTGCTGTGGGACGACCTGAACACTCCCTGCTGGGTCCTGGCAGGCGCTAAGGATTCTGACTGACTGACTGTTTTTCCCCTGAGCTGTAGCAGAATTAGCAGAGGATTTGGGGTCTGTAAGTTTTTCTTAGCGGATTCAGTAGCTGATTCCTATTTTTATAAGCAGGTGGTCATTTACATAACTGCCTCAGGCCTGGCTCTACCCTCTCCTCCAGGAGACAGGAAGATAAAAGTGACAGGCTTTTCACCTTTACAGCATGTTTCTTAAACACCTTAACCACTATTTTCTACCCTTGGGGATGACAAGATAAAAACTCTGAATTGGATCTTTCATAATTGGGGTTTTTTTTTGTTGTTCTTGACTGATGCATTTTAACCAACTTCTAAATATTAGGTTGTGCTTGGTCTCTCTCTCTCTCTGTCCCTCTCTCTCCCACCCTCTCTCTCCCACCCTCTCCTACCCTCCCTCCCTCCCTCCCTCCCTCCCTCTCTCTCTCTCTCTCTCTCTGTGTGTGTGTGGGTGTGGAGGGGGGCAGGTGGTGACCATGAATACAGTGAGTGAATACTTGTCCTCCAGTTAAATGATTGGCTAATGCTATTAGAAGTAGAAACAAAGTGAGTGGGAGAAAGGAACAGAGGACCTTCACTAGCATCCTGAGCTAGGCAGATTCCACGTGCTCCCCCAGACTCACCCTCCATTTTGCCCCATGTAGTCAGGGCTGACCTCTCAGAAGGCAACAGCCGGGCTCCATGCCCTCCAGCTTGTGCCTGGCTTAGCCCTGGGGATGCATCCGCAGGGCGCTGATGGAGAGTGGGAAGAAGGCAAAGTCAGGCCGCATTTCTGGGCCCCTCTTTGCCTGGCTGTGGTTTGCTGGTAGCTGTGTTCCTGCAGACCATTGCCGTAGCTCTCCTTTTCCTGGGGATGGCAAAGGCCTCATGGGGACTTCATCCCTTGCTGCTCTTCCTAATCCTACTGTGTATTTGTAAACAGTCCTTCCATTAGAGCTTCCTCAAATACCCCTTTCTTTATTAGCCAGCTGTTTGCTGCGGGGACACTGTAAGGAGCTGACAAATTTGGTGAATTGGTACCATTTGAGGAAAACCCATAGGGCTTCACTGTACAGCGAAGGTTGTGGGTGGGAGGGAGGGCAGATACGGGCAGTCTGGTGGCGTTGGGAAGGTGTAGAGTTGTCCTACTGTGGGGCAGGCCGAGGGAGCTGGCAGAGTAGACTGTGTACAGGGTGCATGTGGTGTGTGTAGAAGTGGCGCTCGGTCATGAGAAGACTCTAATAGAAAACAGCTTAATACCATTCTGTCGTCCTCATTGCCCCAGACCTTGACATTGACTCCTCACCGGAGATTTTCTGTTTAACTCTTTCGACGGCCTTTTATTTTATTATTTTTTAATTGAGATAATTGTAGAATTACATACAGTTGTTAGAAATACTACAGAGCTCTTCCTTTTATATTTTACTCAGTGGTAAGATTTTGAAAACCTGTAGTATTCTGTCAGAACAATGTATTACCATTGCTGCAACTCACTGATCTCATTCAGATTTCCCCACCTTTACCTGTACTCAAACGAGTATTTGGAAGGCATTGATCAGGGTGGTACAGTTTCATAATGAGAATTATAGTGTTACAGGTTTAATATGCATCAGAAAAGTTCTTGGTTTTTCTTTGGAAACATTCGTATAACATTAAAAGTGTCACAAATATTCTTTTCCCTCCTAAGTGTCTTAAGATTCAGTAGAATCATTGAAGATCCTGTTATCTATCTATAGAAATGTTTTAAACTCATCCATCCCAAGAAATCACCTGTTATCTCTTGTGAGGTAACAAGCATATTGTAGATTTGACACATTTTAGTTCTAGCCAGACAGCAGTGTGGTCAAATCCCAATTGCAAGGGCATGGAGTCAGTTAACAAACAGTCCATTTACAGCTGGGCCATGGGCACTGTGACCTGTGCCCCAGCCCTTAGACTGCCTGCGTCGTCCTGAGTGCACTCATCTGTGAATGAGGTATTTTAGTTTATCTCTGGGAAACTTCTAATTATAGTATTATTCATTTATTGCTTGTATGTAAGATAATTAATAACAGGGTGATGAAATTTACTTTGTGCCCTCGTTATGAGTCATTTGCTTTTTTTAAAACATATTTTCTGCCTTGCTTTCCACAAATTTCCATCAAGGATTTTACCTTGGTAAGTGAAATACTGATAAGTACCTGTATGAAAAGGAATAACATATATAGGAAGCCAGTTTTGCAATTTTGATGACAGGTTTTTATCTCTTGGCATGTGTTAATAACTTGGTTATTTTATAACATGTGTCTTTGGAAATACATAATTGCCCCACAGACTGGGGAGGCAGTCTTCATTTTGCATAAAACTAATTATACTGTTTGTATGATGTTCTAATAGAACATGTGTAACTGCATACTATTTTTATATTTGATTAAATACCTTGTCAGCTTATGCCTCTCTTCTTAAAAAAGATTTGTTCATTGCCTTGAGTGGTTAAATAATTTAAAAATCACTAGAAGAATGAAAGAAGAAAAGCAATGGGGAAGCTGATCAAGAGTAGGGGTGGGATATTTAATAGTTAAAAATGTATACAGGATCCGGCACAAATAACACCCCCTTTTTATTACAAAACCTTTTATTACGAAATCATAAGCACACAGTTCTGTAACATAACACTATCACACTCAAGCATACCATGTGAAATGTTCAAAGTAAAACTATAAATTATTATACCCACGCTATTACCCTACCACTCTCCAAGCAGGCGTTATTCTGCTGGACCCTGTGTATCTGCCCTTTTAGTTTTGCTTTAATTCATTATTTGATTTGCCATTTTCCACTTACTGAAAGGACATCCTACCTGGAAAAGCACATCAATATTTACAGCGAACTAGTGCCACAGAGAATTTCACATCTCATGATGAGGGTTTGTTGTCGTCCCCGCTCAACTCTTCAAAGGCGCACACACGCCAGTCTCCGTGCCGGCGCAAGCCAGCGACCTCGCGCCGGTGCCCGTGTGCCGCGGCCAGCGGCTCAGTTATTGAAGAGCTTCATCTTTGAAGTTCCTTTTTAATATTTCAGAGGCTATACTTTGAAAATATATATGTTAAATAAATCAGAATATTACAGGGCAAGAAAGTTTTATCATCATTTTTAAAAGCACTGGTTTTTCTTAAAGTTGAGGATGAGGAATTATTGTAACAATGACCAAATTACCTTAAATGAGAAGCTCCTACTATTTTCAATTACTGTAAGAACACAGATTATATCAGATTACTAATAAAGCCAAAATACACTATGGACCCCTGAGACATGAATAAATCATAGAGGAAAAGGCTGCATTCACATATTATCCTTCTGAAGCCAAGACAGTTTGTATTCTTTATGTGGGACACATATCATCAGGACAGTGAAAGGGTGAGAAATCTGTTAGATGTACCAGGCAGTTGGTTTTCGTGATTCATTTTGCTGATTAAGGTCCAATGTTTATGGTATTATTTCTTTAAAATTAGGCTCAACTGGACAAAAGGCCTCATGCCATTTGTGGCTACTTCTGTACCATTACCTATGTAGATCTGGTGCATTTTCCTTTTCATGTGTTCTTTGTAATACTTTAAGCTGTTCTGAGGCACCAGATAATGGTTGCTGATAAGACTTTGGAATGCTTTTATTATTATTTTTAAGTTCAATTTTCATAAATTGTTGTAAGTTCTCCTGGGATGAAGTGTAGTGAGTGATCACTGGTTTAGGAACCTATGAACTTATGTGGAATCACACATATTTTAGCATAAAAAAGATCTGACCGCATCAGTGCAGCCTTTGGTTTTATAGATAAGGAGACTGAGGTCTGGAGAGGTGACCCAACATGCCAGGATTGCAACTCTAACCGAGTGGTTCTTCATGTGTGGTCTGTGGGTCCTTGGGAGTCACCAATACCATTTTAAGGCAGTAGGGCAAATGTTTTTCATAGACTTAGTAAGATATATTTTGTGTTGTGTGCTGGATTGCCATCTTCATCAGTGAGATCCAGGCACTGAAGGGTAAAATGCAGGCCCTTTAGTATGTAGCAAGGCACTGGCGCCAAATGTGTTCTTCACCCACCACATGCACAGTTGTTCTTTTAAAGCCATTTTTACCTGCTGGCCTTGATTAAGTAGTAAAAATGATTACTTTTATTAATTCCTGGGCCCTGAGTACTCAAATTAATGTTTTGAGTGACAAAATGGGAAGTAGACAAAAGTATTTCTACATATTGAAGATCAGTGGTTGTCTTTAGGAAAACTTTTATGTGATGGCTTCAGTTGTAATCTGAAGTAGCCATTTTGTAATGGAGCACCATTTATATTTGAAAAAGATCAGAAAAAACTGTGGCTATTTAGCTTTTGGTGTCTAGAAGAGTTTCTAGAAAATGAATGAAGTGAGACTGTCACTACAAGGCAAACAACTGACAGTATTTATTGCCAAAGATAAACCTTAAGCTTTCTAGAAAAAATTAGATTTTGGAAAACTTATATCCAAAGTTTTGATATGTGAGCATGACAGCTTCCCAATGCTTAATGACTTTTCTGATGGAATTGGTAGTGATCTTCACACACGTGGTTATCAGATATGAAGAAATATATCAACATTTGGAATTATCTTCTGGAGGGCTGGCCCTTTGTAGTACAGGTTTCCCTCCACTAGGTGAGTATTCTAGGAATCCATGTGTATCAGTGTACCAACTGGCGTTGTTGTGACAGGCTGCCTTCAGCCTCAGTGAAATTTTTTTTTTTTTTGAAGAAACTTACAACACGTTTGTCCATTTCATGATGGGTGATTTACAAGTGCACCTGCCCACACCTCGCTGAGTGTTCAGCAGATTTGACCAAAACCATCATGACCCCCATGCCCCACCATCCCTATTCACCCAGTCTCACCCCAAGAGACCTTTTTTTGCTTCCCTGGATGAAAAAAAATCCTCAAAGGGACATGTTTGGCTCTGATGTGGAAGAGGTGAAACAAAAAAGTGGCAGAAGCACTAAACAGCATCAAAATTGACATGTTTAAAAACTGTTTTGAACAGTACAAAAAAAAAGTCTCAATAGATGTATTGCGTCAAATGGAGAGTACTTTGAAGCTGACTGAAGTTTAAATCTGTAAGAATAAATACACAATTTTTAATAAATAAATTTTGTTATTTTGGGGTCCCCTTCGTATTCCAAATAACTAATGTTACATTTTTTTTCATGCGTGTAATATCCATTCAGAGTTTAACACAGACAAGTAGATTTTAACATAACGGAGAACGAGAAGTTTACATTCCATATTGCAGCTAACCTTTGGGAAATTCAGTTGTCAGGTGTTGATATGATATCTAAAAAGGATATTCACAATTATCTAAAAAGATTAAAATACTATTATTTCCTCTCCTAGCTAAGTATTTCTGGAGTTAAAAACCAAATACTTTGTCATGTTGTAGCAGATTGAATCCAGAAGCAGAGACGAGAACCCAGATATCTTCTATTAATCAAAATGTAAAACAGTGCTACACTCCCTCTAAATTTGCTCTTTTGTAAAGTAGAATTTTCATATAATTCTGTTCTTCATGTTTACATGTAAAAGATGTTATTATTAACTTAAAAATGAATTAATATTTAAATTTTTTAAATTTTCACTTCTGATATGGCATCTGTTCTTAGCTATACCCCACATAAATGAAAGCTTATGGGGTCCTCAGTAGTTTTCAGGGTGTGAACAGATCCTGAGATGGAAATTTGAGATGGCCTGGTCTAGGCCCTTCTTCTCTGGGGCATTCTTTTTAACTCATACATTTTATTTCCTCTATTTAACCAGGAGGTGTTTTTTGTTTGTTTTTTCCAATTTCTCTTATTTTAACATTTCTGAAATTGGAATGCCTGTTGTTTTATTATGTATGTATAGCTGATGTAATATTTCTTTAATTCTCCTATATTAAATGATGCTGTTATTTAAAACCAGTGTATGATTTCTCAGTGTATATAATTCTACTTTGAAATCAATAAAAGTTGTCCCTTTTACAGAATTGAGACTAATATTTTTATATGAAAGTAGCTAGAAATAAAATTTGTTGTCCAATGAATCGTTGAATAGTAGAACTGATTTTACAGTTTGGGTAGTGACTGAGCCCAGACCTAGGAGCCTGAAGTTCTGGCCAGAAAATTGTTCCTCTGCTCCTCTTGTCATCTCTCTGAGCTTTAGCTTAGTTGGAGTCACATGTTTCTTCACTGTGACTAATATAGAGACTCATTAACACATAGAGTCTCCAAGTCTCCAACTTTAGATTTCTCCAAGTTAAATCATTGGTTTGATTTCATGTTTGTTGCACATTCATATCTGTTTACGTATGTGTGTATAAACTGGATGAAAATGCCTTATAAGTTTCGTGCAATCATAAAACCAAGAAGAAATTGTAAACCAATCAAAGTATAAACTCACACCATCAGTGTGAGGAGCAGTGATATGTTGCCAATTTTGAGTCGCAGGCAGCGTGAGCTCAGGTTGAGGTCCTGTGGCACGGGTCTTGCCTTTGGGACCTGGTTTGACTGCTTGTGTGTATACTGTGGTGAGGCTGTTCTTTCTGTACATTGAGCTGCAAGAAAACCTTGATGTCAAGATCTTTATGATGCCATTTGACATTCTTTTGGTGAGAATACATCGTTCACTTTTTAAATTGGATTCTGTTCTTTTTTCATTAACCCCGCAATCAAATCTTAGACCCTTTCCTGAATTTGACAATGGACACAAACGTAAACGTGAGTCGCATTTTGTTTGGAGATACTTGGTGATGAGGTAGCACAAATTAAGGGATCCAGGTTATATTTATATGAATTTTTTTATAGATACCACTAAAATGAAAACAAAATGTTGACTTTGTGAATAACTCACAGGAAGGGCTGCCTACTAGCACATTTGCTGGAGTGTCTTCTATATTGCTGTCTGTGCACCTGCCCCAGCCTCCACCCGGAAAGGCCAGCCCACGGGGTCAGAGTTCCTGCTGTGACCCACTTGCCCTCCCTTCCCCTTTCTGTGCTGTACCTAAAGTGTTGAGAGTTACAGACACAGAAAGGTAGAATGCTGATTATTTTTGCCTGTTTTAGACTAACAGATTAACACAATTATCATGGTTCTAATTATTTATCTAATCTGAATCACGTATGCAACTTATTTCTTCTGGAAAATTTTTCAAAACAAGTAGTGTAAGCTGTTTTATTGTGTCTAAGCAAATTCAATAAAATTATGTAACCCCTGACTTTATTTTGGGGTTGAAATGTACTTTTATGTGGTTATTTTATTATTGTAGGTAGTACTTTTGGTCATTACCTGTGTATCATTTTTTAAAGGTCCTGTTTTGTGACTTAATAGCACTTCTTTTAGAGTTACACGCTCACACAGAAATTGAGGTGTACAGACTACTAAATAATTAAGAGCACTTTATATTCCAAGAAGCAGTATAATTGCCCAGAAGTAATTCTCCCCTTCTCCATTTTGTTGCTTTATGCTTGCATTTTTAATGTGGTGAATCTGGGAGCAATTTTGTTAATGTGGAGGAAACTTTTTGTTCTATATTAAGAGCATTATAGTATCAATTCTTAGATTATATTTGTGTGAACTTATTATGAGAGTGACTATATATACTTAAAAATTGGAAATTTTTCTTCTCTGTACTTTTCATGGTTGTGTTTCTCCCAGCAACTTAAGATCACCACCAACAATGTTAAATGTACCGCATGTGTTTCCTCTGGTAATGCCACTTAGGCTCTGTTATTATTATTAAATCCTCATGATGTGGAAGCAAGTGTTAAGTGTGATATTATTATGATTCACATGCCCCTGTTTTCTTCTCTGATCATTTGTAATTTTTTTAACATCTTTGAGGCTATTGTTAGATTGATAGTGATTTAAATATAATCTGTAGTACATGTACATAGTCTGTATTCAGTTTAGCGCCCTTGAGGACCTGTGCATTCATACCGTTGACCAGTGTATTAGTGTTCTGAAAGTGTTTCTTATAGAGTGAGTGATGGGTTTAGTACAAGGTTAAAGCTGTTTTGTTAGTGCCTTTTTATAAATATTTAACTGACATTCTAGTTTTTGAACAGAACTAATACAATTCAGTTTATTTTTTTTGTGATATAGTTTTGAGAGATTTCACTCAGTTGATGAGTGAGGCTTTTAGGTCTGATTCTCAGTGTTAGAGACTCATGTGCTTTTATTTTTCTGTTTCTTTTCTACTATAACAATGATTATGGCTGCCAAAATGTTCTTAGTGATACTGATACAAATGTTAACCTGAGTGTGTTACTGATTTTGTTACAGCAATTGCAAACTCCTCTCTTATATGAATGCAGTTATTAAAACACTGTCTTTCATGTCATTTTCTATGTGTGTATATGCCAGATACTACCTGGTCATTAGCATATTACTTTCACATTTATTTAATCTTAAGGACATGAAATATGTTTGTGCTTTACACTCTGGGAATACTTTATTTGAGCATAAGAGATACTTATTCAATAGAATTCTTTAATAATCTAGCCAAACACTGTTTAGATTCTGTACTTAAAAAAAAAAGATTTTATTTACTTTTAGAGAGAGGGAAAGGGAGGGAGAAGGAGAGAAACATTGATGTGCGAGAGAAACATCAATGTGTGGTTGCCTCTTGCACACCCCCAGCTGGGGACCTGGTCTGCAACCCAGGCATGTGCCTAGGAATTGAAATGGTGAACTTTTGGTTTGCAGGATGACACTCAACCCGCTGAGCCACACCATTCAGAGCTAAATTCTGTATTTTTAATCCAGAAGTTATGATTAAAACTTGGATGAAGTTTGTTTCATGGCATAGATTTATTATTTTTATTTTTGAATATATATGATTTTATTTAGAAATATTGGGATGATAATGGCAGTAATGGTTATTGATTCTCTCTGTTGAGTGCACACTATGTTTTTGGCATTGTTTTAAGCATTTTATTTAATTTAGTCCTCACAGCACCCTTATGAAAGAAGTACTTATTCTTTTATTGCCATTTGCCTACAAATACACTCGAGACTTAGGCTAGTTAGGAAGCTTGCTTAGAAACACACGTTGACAAGTGCCGGAGCGCATCAAGTCCATGCAGTCTTATTCAGGTCATCTCTTATGTACCACCTTTCTTTTGCTGTAAAGTGTTTCTAAGAAACTAATGGAATGTCTGTTTAGAATGCTGACCCATCTTAAATTGTTATTCTGTTCTTTAATCTTTGGGATTTAACCAATTTTATCCTAACATGTAGTTTCCTGTCATTAGTTATCTTTTTTCAAAAATATAATGCTTTTTTGTATTTGTAGATATGCCTCTTCATGTTCGACGAAGCAGTGATCCAGCTTTAATTGGCCTCTCAACTTCTGTCAGTGACAGTAATTTTTCCTCTGAAGAGCCTTCACGAAAAAACCCCACACGCTGGTCAACAACAGCTGGCTTCCTCAAGCAAAACACTGCTGGTAGCCCTAAGCCCTGTGACAGGAAGGTAACCACTTATATTTTCTGTCTTCTTAGTATCTTCATGGTAGCCCTTGGTGTGTGTTCTTACTGACTTTTACCTCAAAGTTCGGAGAACTTCCTTTTTTTTTTAAGATTTCATTTGTTTATTTTTAGACAGAGGGGAAGGGAGGGAGAAAGAGAGGGAGAGAAACATCAGTGTGTGGTTGCCTCTTGCATGCCCCGCACTGGGGACCCGGCCTGCAACCCAGGCCTGTACTCTGACTGGGAACCAAACTGGTGACCCTTTGGTTTGCAGGTCGGCACTCAATACACTGAGCCGCACCAGCCAGGGCCAGAACTTCCTATTTTATATTGCCCTTGAATTTTCTGATAAAACTCATGCTAAATATGGTGTACATTTATTTATCCATTTTTGAATAGATAATATATTCATATGATTAAAAACTTTTTGGTATGAAGTGTGTACATGTGAAGTACCCACCTTGTTCCCTGTCCTACCCCTGTTTCTCTTCATGGGCAAGCCCCTTGTTAGCTTTTACCATGTTTTTACAGGGATGTTTTACACACTTATAAGCAGATATTCCTAATGGCTCATGAGATACATTAAAGAAATTATAGCATTATGGACTTGAAGGGATGAAAGTGGACTCCGTGGTCATTTAGTCTAACTGCCATTTGATAATCGTATCTCCCTCTAAAATGGAAGTGTACTGTAGTCTAGAAAATAAAATTTTCTTTTTTGACCTAATTTATTTTAGTCCATGACCTAATTTTTTAAATCTATTTAGTTCATTTTTTCCAATTTATTTGTTAATGCTCTTTGTCATATATTTCTACAGAACCCTTATCTTGTGCCATTATACTTACAATCTTTTACTCAATGAGCTTTAACCTGTATTTTGTCATTTTCATTTCTGAACCTATTGAATAAATGCTCGGTAAATATCTGTTGAGTGAATTAATAAACATTTTTCAATGTTAGCACAGTATATTTTGTATATATAGAGAGTATATATTGAGAAATGTGGAACTATACGACTCACATTAATATTAAAATAAATTAGCTTGAACTTTATTTGTTCCATCTGTGTGAGAATATCTATCTTAAATATTTATTTTAACTTGGTTTTGTATTTCTTTGCACTAGTTCGAGAAAAAATTATGTAATGCACAAGTCAAAACTGAGAGGCATCTACCAGGACAGTGTATTGAAGTCTCTGATTTTTTTTTGGCGGGGGGCAGTGGTTAAGGGGTTTAACTGTAAGGTTCACTCTTCTGAAAAATTTTATTATATATTTAATGAGAATTTGAAGTATTTTCTCATTGAGAGTAGCTTGAAATTTTAGAATGGTGTTTCATGCAGTAGACTGTCCAAAGAAGCAGAACCCAGTTTATGAATAGACCTCATGACATTTAACTTCTGTTCCGAATAGACCTAATTTTTATGGATATTCATAAAGGTATAAACAATTCTAGTTAGCAATTTAAAAAATTCATTACTTTTTAAAAAGGTTTTAACCTTTTGAAGCATCGTGGGTCAGAAGTCATCGAGGGTTAATCATTGTTTCCTTTTTAACTCATTTAACACCTTGGACCTGTGGTTCAGCTTTAGATGTAGCAAACAGAACTGCAGTAACCATTTTAAACTTAAGAGGAGGTAATGTTTTTGTTTCTCAGAAAATCATTGAAAAGGCTTGTAGATCAGCCCCTATGTTGGGCCTCAAGGATTTTCTGAACAATATGTTATTACACATCTGGGCTGCCCAGGGAAGAAGGTGGCACTGCAGGCTGGGGGCCTGGGAACTTCCCACATGCCCCTGGCTGCTGAATGCTAGCATTCTGTCTCTAGGTGTGCCCACCTTACCTATAGTGTCCTGTGAAGCTAGGAGCTGAACCCAGGTGTGCCTTAGAAAACTCCACCTCCATAGCTATGCTTGCCAGTACCAATAGGCTACGAAAATTTCATTTCACAACCATTATTAAAATCTGACGGTTGAATCCAAATTGGCAGGATGTAATTTACACCCAGATTCTTTATTTGCTGTGGAGTCTGGGAAATAGGCTTTAGCCGTCTCGCCTCTGCAGCGGAAGGAGGCATGCTGGAAGAGGGTTGAGATGCTCATTGCCAGTGAATCACATCTGTTGCACTTTTTGTTTTTCATAACATCTGTCTATCATAGTAAAAAAAAAAATTGAGGAAACTAAAAGAATATAACAAAATTAAATTATTCATAAGTTCCAAACTCAGTGACAATCAGTATTACGATGTTAGTGAGTTTGCATGCTCATGGAGGTGGGAGGCATACTGTGTTACATAGTTATTGCATCCTGATTATGTCTGTGTTTTGGTCATATCATAGAGATTTCTCATGATGTGAATTTTATTAGAAAATTTTTATTGAATTTACTTGGGTGACATTGGTTAATAAAATTATATAGGTTTAAGGTATATAATTCTGTAATACATCAATGTCCTTGGGGCCCACTATCAACCAAACTTGAATTTTCTTTAAAAATTTATGTAACTCTTATCCAGGCATGTTAGAAAATATCATTAATGCAAAATATTTCATTTATATAGTCCACGGTTATTTATTTAAATTTTTTTATTGTTGGACATTTATACTTTTTCCATTTTTTTCACAATATGAAATATCAGTGCTGCGAGACAAATGGATATAACTTCATTTGTTGTGGTCTGTTGGCCATTACTGTGTCCTCTTGGGAGAAGTGTCTGTTCAGGTTGTCTGCCTGTTTTTAAATTAATTAATTAAGGTTTTAAGTTGTATGAGTTCCTTACATACTATGGATGTTAATCCTGTGTCAGATGTATTCTCCCCATCAGTTTGTTGTCTTTTTGTTTTGTTGATAGTTTACTTCACTGTGAAAAGACATTTTAGTTTGATGTAATCCCATTTGTTTTTTGTTGTTGTTGTCTTTGTGTTAGGAGACATATCCAAAAAGATATTGCTAATACTGATGTCAGAGAGTTCACTGCCTGTGTTTTCTTTAAGAAGTTTTTGGTTTCAGGTCCTTTAAATCATTTAAATCATTAAAGATTAAATGTTTAAAGATTTAAACATTTAAATCTTTAATTCATTTTGAGTTTATTCTTATATATGGTGTAAGGAAGTGGTTCATTTTCTTTTCTTTTTTGCATGTATCTTTCAGTTTTCCCAACATCACTTATTGAAGAGACTGTCTTTATCCCATTTTATATCCTTGCTTCCTTTGTTGTAGATTAATTAACCATATAAATGAAGATTTATTTCTGCCTCTCTATTCTGGTCTATTGAACTATATAATTGTTTTTATCCCAGTACCATACTGTTTTGATTATTGTAGCTTTGCAATACAGTTTGATATCAGGAGCATAATACCTCCCACTTTGTTCTTTCTCAGGATTTCTTTGGCTATTTGGGGTCTTTTGTGGTTCCATGTATTTCTTGGTACTTCTTTTTAAAAAGATTTTATGGAGAGTGGAAAGGAGATAGAAAGAGTGGGAGAGACACATTGATATGCAAGAGAAACATCTGTTGGTTGCTTCGCATATGACCCCAACAAGGGATGTGGCCTTCAGCCCAGGCATGTTCCCTGACCTGGAATCGAACCAGCAATGTTTTGACTTGCTAGACGACATTCAACCCACTGAGCCATACCAGTCAGGGCCATATACATTTTGGGATTTATTTGTTCTAATTCTGAGAAAAATGCTATTGGTATTTTGATAGAGATCGTATTGAATCTGTATATTGCTTTAGGTAGTAAGGACACTAACAATATTAATCTTTGCAATCATGAGCAAGATATATCCTTATATCCTTTTATTCATTCATTTATTCATTTATTCATTCATTCATTCATTCAAATCCTCACCTAAGGACATTTTTTTCATTGTTTTTGGAAAGTGGGGAGGGAGAGACACACACACATACATCAATGTGAGAGAGAAGCATCAATTCGTTGCCTCTGAGAGGCTCCCCAACCAGAGGTGGAACCTGCAATGTAGGTATGTGCCCTAACTGGGAATCAAACCCATGACTTTTCGGTGTATGGGATGATGCTCCAACCAACTGAAACACGGGCCAGGGTTTTCCATTTATTTGTATTTTTTTTTTAATTCCTCCAGTGTGTTAAAGTTTTCAGAATACAGGCTTTTCACCCATTTGATTAGATTTATTCCTAGGAGTTTATGTTTTTTAGTGCAATTGAAAATGTGATTGCTTTCTTATTTTTTCTTTTGATTGTTCATTATTGGTGCTTAGAAATGCAACAGATTTCTCTGTGTTTATTCTGTTTCTGGCATCTTTATTGCATTCATTATCAGCTCTAATAGTTTTTTGGTGGAGTCTTAAGGTTTTTTATACATAGTATCATGTCATCTGCAAATAATAAGAGTTTTACTTTCTCCTTTCTGATTTAGTTGCCTTTTATTTATTTTCCTTACTGCTATGGATAGACTTTCCATATTTTCAACATTCAGAAAGGATGCTTTGAGGAAAGCATATATACTGATCATTTTAAAATTTATTTCCGTTGTGTCTGTTGGTACTTACCAATGCTGGACAATTTCAAGATGTTATAATTTCTCATCTGTCTGTAATGATTTTGGTTTTCTGTATAAAAACATGGAAATAAATTAGTTAAGGGTTGGTTCATAGTCCTTAGATCTAATGGTTAGAATAAGTTGAAATTCTTGCATAACTCATGTACATTGGTAGATAAGTATTTTCCATTCTTCTAAGTTGAATGAGCAAAACAAACAATTTTAGAATAATGCGACCAATGAATTAAAATCTCTTATTTCTGAGCAGGAAAGTTCCATTCTGGTATGTTAGAACACTACTGTGTTGAATTCCCTTCTGTGGTTCATAACTGCAGAGGAGAGGTGTAGAGTCTTCCTAGTTAAGATAATGGCAATATCTCATTTAAATATTGTTTAGAGGACAAAGTACTCAGATTTTGATACTATTAAGCTAGATGAGTGCTTACAGAGATCAAGGATTATATGGGCTTTGGGAGTTCATAAATTTTCATACTTTTATTTGGAAGTGAGATGTAGGGGGGAAAGAGTCTTGGCTGTTTCAGCATGAGAATATTTACTAATTTTTGTTTTCAGCATTTTGTGGCTGACTGTCTCTTTTAACTCTTAGAGAACATTTTGCTTGCACTTTATATGGAAAGCATTGACTGTCTTGCTAGAAGATGTATTTTCACTCGAGATTTTACATGAATGCAGTAGTGTTTTATCTTGGGAATGTATATTTTAATCAGTGTGAATACTTAAATCATTTTGCCACCTCTTTAGTCCTCCTTATTAAGTTGTGTTCCTACGAATATAGAATCCAGCTAGTGCATGAAGAGCATTTGATTTATTCCATCAAGAACTATGTAATGAGGCACTTACCAGAATCAGCTTACCATGACACTTCAAGTAGGAAGACTGTGTTCTGTTTCATTGTACAGTAGTTATAAGCCATTGTCCTTTTCCCCCAAATAATGAGAGATCTTGCTTTTGTAAGCTGAATTTGCTCCACCCCTCAAAAAAAAAATGAATGTAGTAGATTTAGCATGAAACTGTATCTTGACTAATTTCCAAGAGAGACTCATAGTTGATTAGGGAGTATGAAAGAAAGTAATAAAACATATTTCATTGGCATGGTTAGTCTTTTGATTTTTTTTCCCATTAAGAGGTCTTTTTCTGACCTTCTAGGCTAATTATTTCTTTTTTTATTTTTTATTTAATTTTTTTTTCCATTACCATTCTATTTGATTTAGTTTGGCATTTTTGGTTTCTTTCCAATACCCCTGATACATGCAAGCTGTTGGAAGAGATGCTGTCTTAAATGTGTCTTTACCATCTCTCCTATTTCATTAGAAGAGTTGTGAGATTTTTCTTCTAACTTTAGAAAATCATCTTTATAAACATTTCTTGTAGTATATTTTAAAATTTGCAAAACAGTTTTTTTTCTGGTAATAAGACTGTTTGCTCATTGCATTTGTAAATCATGAAACGTATAAGGAAGCAGACAAGTAATTTGTCATCTTGAAGATGATTAGTATTGGCAGTTTGGAGTATTACCTTCAGGACGGCGTAGCTCCGTACAAGCTGGTGGCTGTCCGTATTACCAATGGGGAATCATCCAACAAGTATAGTTCATTTTCTGCATTTTTTCTTAATTTGTGTTATGTTGAGAACATGTTCCTATGTCCCACAAATACTGATAGTTTACATAATGTTCTTTTATATACTGATTTTGGGGGGTAGCTAGCTAGCTGATATTTATTAACTTTATTTAATTTTTTTTTGTTGCTTGATATTTATTCTTTGCCAATTTTACTTGCCCTTATGAGTAATTTTTAGAAATACCCATCAAAGATCTTATAATTTATATGGTCATCTCTGATTATTTTCCTAGAATAAATTTCTAAAGTAGACTTACTTGACCAAGGAAATAAATATTTTTTAAAGCTAGTTGATAATTATTTCTCATAAAATCATGAATAATAAAATGATGTATAAAGCACTGTGAGCAGAGTTGCATAGGGTTATCTGGAGGGGAGGTGGAGGAGGAAGAAGACAAGCAATCGGTACTGTTCCTGAGCTCCAGAACTTACTGTCTTACCACATTGCTCAATGGTTCCATTTTGCTGTGTACTGGAATTACCTCTGAATGTTTAAAAGATGAAATACAAACACTCACATCAACAGATTCCTTTACCGACTTTAGGAAATTTGTGTGTGTTTATTTAAAGCTGCTCTGTTGATTCTGGGGCAAAGCCTTTTGTTTTTGTTTTTGTTTTTGTTTTGTTTGTTTTTTTGAGAACTCAGGTATAGCTAAAAAGGGAAGGTGCACATGCCTGTTAGGAGAGGGCAAGTAGTTTACCATGGTTATTTGGATTTTCTCTTTAGCCCATTTTTCCTGTCATAGCAGATAGCATCTGGAACCATATTTGATTTTTATAACATTTCTTTGCTTTTCACACTTAGATTGCCCAAATTTATCATTTTCAAATGAAAATCAATTTAAATGATATTTTTTGTTTTAAAAGGAGTATTACAACAACACATGGACATATTTGACACTCTCCTATCAGTGCAAAACTAGATCAGTAAATATTTTTTCTAGATAGAAGCTATGACTCCAAAAATATTTCTGTCTATTATTGCTTTGTACGTCCCCTCCTCCATCTTAATTTAACATGCATTTGCAGACATAGGGTCTAGACACCAAATTCTTAGTATCATGTGTACGGTTTACTAGTGCTAATTCAGACACAAGGAACTTCCATGTTTTATCAAGTGAGAAAACTTTGGCACTTGATATGCAAACAGGATATTACTAGTTAAAATTTACTTGTACTCCATGCTACTCTAAAATAGTTGCTTGCTTGCACATTCATTTATTACACTTATTTTTTCATTATAAAGTGATAGTCTACATTTACCTGTTTCTTTGCTTTCTGATCCCCTTCTCAACTCTTTGGCTTCTAGCCTGTTTCTTCTCATTTATTCTTTCTAATGTATTCTTTTTATTCTTCCGTCTTTGTTTCTAAGGAACAAAGGATGAGGTGTGAAAAATACTAAATTTATAGTGGAGGAGTGGTAGACTTACGTTAACTAAGGGGTCAAGGGCAGTGTGAGTGGTGGAAAGTCCCAGGAAAGACTGAGATTCTGTGTCAGATAAGAGGAGACTAAGGAGACATGATGACTTAATGCAATTTGGGATCCTACAAGAAACAATGACTTGAGTTAAAAAGAAAAACAAACCTGTTGAACAGCATATAAGTCTTTAGTTAATAGTATTTTACCTGCGTTGATTCCTTTGTTTTGACAAATATACTGAGGTTATATAAGATGTTAACATTGGAGCAAGTTGGGTGAAGAGTGTATAGGGGTCCTGTGTACTGTTTTTGCAACTCTTCTGTAAACCCTAACTTCTTCCAACATGAGAAGTTTTTTAAACCCCAGCTTTTACAAGTGAGAGAATCAGAGATGGCATGAATTGCACAGAATTGAATGTGTGGGAACCACAAATCAGTCCCAGGTCTGTATGAGCCTTCTGACATACCTCGTCATTCCCTGAAATGTATTTTTCTCTTTGGAAATAAGTTATATTAAAAATTCAGCTGATTTTATTAAATGCTGATTTATGCTTATCACTTTCCCTATGACAGACCTGAATTTGAGAAATGATTATTAGTTTTAAACATGCTGCATTCCTGTAGCTGGGTGCCCCCACTTTTGTCTTTATTTTCTGTTAAGACATCCTGATGCAAAAGCGATTTTGTTTCCAGTTTTCTCAGATTGTTAAGGATTTTTGCGGGGAGGGGTGGGAGTTTCAGCAGGAAATTGCTCAAAATTTTTCCGTAATCACATTTCTATAAATTACCCTTTTCACTTACACTTTGAGGGACAAAAGTAGTTTCTGTGATAATTAATGTTCTGCCCAGAGAACATGCTTTTTCTGCTGATGGGGTTGAAAAGAAGGACTTAATTCTTTAGAAGTTTTGTCGTTGATTTCTTTATGCTAAATACCTCCCATGTGGACATGGAATTCTCTAGAAAAGTCCTTATTTTTATATATGAATCAATAAGTATGATGAGATTCTAAGTGAAAATAACATTTTCAATAAAGTATCTGTGGAGCTGGTTTATGTGAGGAGGCAATTTCACAAGTAAGGGGAAAACTTTAAGGTAAATTGTAGCCTCGGCTAGTGTGGCTCAGTGGATCGACTACTGGCCTATGAACTGAAAGGTTGCTGGTTCGATTCCCAGTCAGGGCACATGCCCGGGTTGTAGGCCAGGTCCCCAGTGGGGGGCACATGAGAGGCAACCACACATTGATGTTTCTTTCCCTCTCTTTCTTCCTCCTTCCCCCTCTCTAAAAATAAATAAATGAAGTTGTAAAAAAAAACAAAAAAACTAAATTATAGACTGTACCCAGGGACTTCATGGAAATTAGCCAATTGTTCTGCTGATCCACACAGTTCATTGAAGTTATGATTGTGGACTGAAAAGGATAAGAAGGAAGTGCTAATATTTACATTGGCAGGCCACTTATACATGGCACAAGTTTCTTGACTTGTAAATTTTAGCAGTTTGTTTGAATGTATAACTTTTAAAATTAAAGTGAAAATATTTAGATAAATATAAAATATTTATATTGCATATTTACCTAATGTGTAAGACTATAGTTATTTTAGAATAGGGCAACTATTGTAAATACTTTATATTCTATCCCTCACTCCTAGTACCTGTTCCCTTCTTTTGGTATTATTTAAATTGCTCCAGATGCAAAATGCTATTGTTATTTACAATTTTGGTTTTGGGATATAAACATTTAGAATACTGTATTTTTGGAAGAAAATGAAATGTGGATGGGCATTTCTTGCCTTCAAAATAAGAAATATGTAGCACTTCTAAAAATGTTTTAAAATTGTTTCAGAGTTAAATTTTCTCTTTAGAGTCAAGCAGCATTAGTTAGAGGTTGGTCTTAGATTTTAGTTTTAGTTTTTAGTTTTGATTTAAGTTTTAGAAAATGATTCAGGCTTTTCAATATGTCATCTGATCTGAATATTTATATTTTGTTTTTTTTCTCATACCCTTCCCTTTGGTTGAAGGAGGAGACTCAAAAAATGGTGGCCTGTTTCTCTCTCTCTTACTCTTACTCTTACTCTTACTCTTACTCTTACTCTTACTCTTACTCTTACTGCTAGTAGAATGCTTATAGCTCTAGGACAGTGAAGTGGCCGTGTTGGTTTTTATGAAGTGCTGTGGAAGAAATAACATGGCAGCTGCTCTCATTGCGGCTTCTCTTCTACCTCTCTCTCTGTTCCTCAGTTTCTCAGAATGCAGGTGGAGTTAACATTTCATAGCTTGAAAAAATAATAAATTTTTCTCCCCATCTATCTTCTCCTCACCATGTTATGCAAGATAAATGAGATAACCCCAGTTATACCTGGCAAGAGATCATTGTAATATAAAACAAAACATTTTATTCATGATTATTCATAAGACAAGTATTAGTGAACCAACAATCTCTAATATAAGTATAATTTGTGCTTCAAGATTAAGTAATGGCTTTGTCCGACCTTATCTACAAGAACCCAGGAGATACCCTTCCTGTGGGAGGGGTTACTGTGTAGGAATGGCTGAATATCAGAAATGACTCAGGAAATCGTAGTTCCTGGTCAGATCAGGAGTGAGAGTTTAGAAATCCCATTTCTCAGAAACTGGGCATTCAAAGTGGGCAATGATAACCATGGGAACTGGTTAGTCATCCTAAGCTCTGTGGAGCATTTACCACAACTTCTCTCAACTCTTTCGTCTTTTAGACACTAAGAGGTTGAGCTGACTGTTTTTTAGGTTTTTCCTTCCAGCTTTGAAATTCTGTATCTGAAGTTTTTCTGAGTGTTCTGAAGTGTTGAAGTGGTTTAGGAACAACTGGGGAAATTTGTTCTAAGAAGTAGATTGAGTGAGGCTATTTTGCTGATCTTTCTTTTCTCTGGATTTTCTGGACTGCTAGATGAGCAGATGTGGAGGCTTCACAGCAGTCTGTGCTCTGATGGTCACCGTGGAAAACATCATGACCTTTAAAGGTTGACCTGGTTCCCTGGAAGAGATGTGACCAACCCTTCATGTTTTTTTATCCTCACCTGAGGACATTTTCACTTGCTTTACGAGAGAGAGAGAGAGAGAGAGAGAGAGAGAGAGAGAGAGAGAAAGAGAAAGAGAAAGAGAGAGAGAGAGAAAGAGAAAGAAAGAAAGAAGGGAGAAAGGGAAACATCGATGTGAGAGAAGCATCGATTGGTTGCCTTTGTAGGTACCCAGACCTGGGATCTCTGCCCGGGATTGTAGACACCTGCACCTGGACCTGGGGTGAAACTGCAACCTAGGCACATACCCTGACTGGGAATCAAACCTGCAAACCTTCGGTTACGGCACAACACTCCAGCTACTGAGCCACAACCAGCCAGGGCCCAGCCCTTCTCTGTGTTAGATTCCTTTATGTTCATGGCTCAGTGTAGGTCCATGTTCTGGGGGTTTCTTATCTGATGTTAAGACTTAACATGGTGCTGGCCAATTGTAGGTTGTGAGATAAAACTAAAATGTTATGCTTCTGGTTTTTGTCAGCATATCAACCTGAAAGATATGCTGTGTGACAGGAAACTTATTTGCAAGATTAATCATAATTCTTAAATGTGTACCTCTGTATTAAAGAGAGTTCCAACATGAATTTTTTCTGGCATATTGAACATTCTTGAGTTTCCCACTGATCTAATGTACTTCTGTGATCTAGAAGATATAGAGCATATATCATAGAGACTGGAAGAGACATAAGTTCAGAATTTTCAGGCCAGAATGAGTTTTAACAACTATATGCCCATTTCAAAGGAAAAAAACTAGTAAAATTTGATGTACTAGGTAGGAGATTTTGTGTATTAATACAAAGAAAATTTGCTTGGATAAATTATTTTTAATTTTTGCTACTACTTTTTGTTTAAAACTTAAATTCACTTAATAAAGAAAATTAAAATAGAGATTAAAAATATTTTACAAAATTTGAGAGACAGAGGTACTATAATAAATGTTTTGGGATTCATAATCTCAGGATTTTGACACTTTCATTTAAGAATTTTTAAAAAGTTATAATTTTTTAAAAATTAAAAAAAGTCAGTGTAATCAGTGTCTCATTGCAACTTCTGTCACACTTTAGTAAACTGTATCTTCATCACTAATGATATATAGTCTACTGTTAGACAAAATATTGTTTTGACAAACATATATGGATATTAGAATTTTCTGTGTCTTGTTAGAGTTTCGCACAGAAGTACGAACAGATTTCATAAACATATACTCTTTCCTTTGTCTCTTCCACCCTTCTCATTGATAATGATTAAGAACGTGGAGGAAAGCAAATATCAAGAAGGAAAGCGAGATGCATACATGTACCAGTATTTACACATGCTTACAAACAGGAGTTACAGCTAATGTGGAAATTACATTCCTTCAGACTAGTAACATCAGTAATTACATGTAGCACATTGGCCACCGTGGATTTTAAATAATGCTTTTGAGTTCATTACATCAAAATAGCCATGTGTATAGGATAAGTGATGATAAATACGGTGTTTGGAATAAAGCCCATGTGTTTGTTTATTTTAAAAAAATGTCTCAATAGGCACTGGGTTAAAGGATAGGGACTGTCAAACTCTGTGTCTTTGTTTGCCACTTGGCTATCAATCCTGTATCGTTTTGTGGGAGTCAATTTATCCTCTTTCCTCCCTCCCATCTCTCTTTCCCTCTTCCCCCCTCCTCCCCTCCCCACCTCCTCTCGTTCTCATTTATTATTTAAAGGCTGATTTGAAGATCAGGAAAGTACATTGACAACAGTCCTATTTATAGAATGTCAGTGGTAGTTATCTTCTCCTAAGCTTTTGCCTTGGCATCACTTCCAAAGTCATGCTCTGGTGTAGCCATCAGGAGGCACAGAAGATGAACTCTGGCCCCAGAGAGGGGAATGTGTCTGTTGCTTCAATCAACAGTGTGATTACTGATGATTTTAGCAAACTTCATGGAATTAAAATTAGCCATAGTTACTAGTTTCACTTTAGTCTCATAATTTTAGGGTAGACACCCTGAAAATATGTCTTTTGTTTTTCTTGGGAAATGATGAAGCAACAAACTGGATTCTTTTTGGCCACAATTGAAGATTGAAACATATTGTGAATTTAAAATCTGAAGACCACGTTGGAATATTTGAAAGTATAGTATGTGTAGAAGGTGTGAAAGTGAAATTTATATGCATTGAATATTTAGTATTTCAGAATATGGCACAATTCCTAATGATTCTTTTTTTTAAGTGTTTGGCATTTTTACATTGAAACAGAGTGAGAACATAGCTGGATTTCTTATGCTAATGTAGAAATATGCATTACTGCTGTAATGTTCATGAAATAGTCTAAATATATTTCTGCAACGTAGGAGTGTGAGCTTGCCAAGAAATCTGACCATCAGCTAAATAGCTGTTTCTGAGAGATAAAGCCTTGGAGTTGCAGAGCTTAGCATGCCAGGCATAAACTTTCCCCCCAAGGCATTGGTAGGTTCTGTGTGATTTTATTGAATTGCAGTTGGCTTGGGGAGGGGTTAGAGGGTGAGAATACAATTACTTCTCTTACAGTGGGAGAAATTTACTCCATAGCCAGGGTACTGCTCTCAGGGAGAAGTGAATGAATCTGCATTTTTTCAATCTCGATAGCTTTTGCCGCACCTGATGATGTGGCAGCACATTTTTAGGTGGCAAGAAAAACTCCTGCTCAAGGCAGCACGTCTGCTTTTTTCTGGCAAGAGGGAAATTTCCCGCCCAGGAGCAAAGCCGAGTGGGTCAGCCTCAGAGGCGGAGGATTAAAGTTATAATTAAAAAAAAGAAAAGAAAAGAGTAATTCCTCATGGTATTATTCTTATATAATCTTTTAGATAAAGTACTGGCTTTACTGTAGTAAATTATTACTACAGTAATAATTTGCTTGTCATTAGCAAATTTAATAGTCTAAGATTTTGCTTATTGGTATTACTGATAAACTTTTATAAGTCTAAAGGAAAAGATTTGTTTTACTTTGAAGTTTACCAGTATACAAATTGGAGGCATTAATTTTTTCATAGAATGAAACCAATTTAAAATCATATTCTGCAATTTATTATAAATACAGCTCTAACTTGTTACAAAAATATAAATGGCAAAAAAATCTGTGTTTCGTTTTCCATTCTTTAGTTTATGAACTATAGGTTTTGCAAATACATTTAATCTAAAAATTTTGACTTTTTAAAAAATAGTTGACTCTAGTGTGATTCATGAAAGATGTAGCTAGTCTTACATTGACATAGTGAAGACTGCCGTTTTAAAAAAATCATTTACACAGAAATAATTTTTTCCAGATTGAAAATAGAACATATTGTATACATTTCAATTGGAAATAGTTAATAATCCAACCATATATTGTGAAATAGAAAATATATGAAAATTATGATGTTGAGTGATGAACTCATATCATGCACACAGAATCATAGCTTTATAGGACTTTGCTCTCTGCTATGTACTAGGTCTAAATTTCAGACAGATTGTCAGTCAGATCATGGCTGAAAGGCTAGCAATACCTGCATCATGTTATCAACAAAATGATGTGTATGTTACATAGTGGTTAATATATTTTGGAAATTCTTCACTTATCTGAAAATGACTGAAGATTATTTCAGTTTACTTTTCACACATCGCAAATAATATATGAATTCATTATTGATTTTGTAATAACAATATTGAATTAGCAAATCATTTTTGTTATGAGAGTTAATGTCAATTTTATTTTTCTTTTCAGTTATCTTCTCAGAATTGATTCGAAGAATATAAAACTGTAGAGTTCTTTAGGTGGAGTTCAAAAGGACAGACCTTTTGATCTGCAGCTGTCACATTTCTTAACTATCGTGTGGTGGCCTGCTGCATGAATTCCTGCTGTAATTGATGTAACTGAAGCTATTCCACACTGCTTTTTAGATGTGATTGGAAATAATCACATTTTCTACAGACATTCAATTGAAATAGGCACATACCAGTGGTATACATCTGTTAGTGTAAATCTGAAAATTCTGTTACTACATTGTCACTGAAGTTTATCTTTATGCCTTTTAAGGCATTTCCTTATCAGTTTTTTAAACAACTTAGAGAAGTGTTCTTTTTAAAGTGTTAGTATTCTGAAACCATGTGAAAATAGAAAACATCGTATTCAAGAAAAGCAGTGTGCACTGGTATAGACCACTGAGCCAAGTGCTTGAGTGCAAAGGTGAATCCTGATGTCCTGTCTGGGTTTCACTGTAATAGTGGAAACAGTAATTTAAAAAAATAACTAAATTATAAGTTAGAGCTATAATTAAAAGTAAAATTAGAATATAGTGTGGTAACAAAAAACATGGAGTTATTAGTTCTGTTGATAATTGGAATGCTTCTTAGAGAAAGTAGCCTCTGAAATGGGGGTTGAAAAGTGGTATTTTTATAGAAGAAATGTTCTTGGAGTTTTCTAGGCTCAGAAAGATGACGAGTGAAGGTGAGGAGGCATGTGGCACATCAAGCACACTTGTCCGCAGTTTCCTCTGGTCACTCACAGTGCTTGTCCCAGGTGTGATGTGACCTGACATATAGTTAGAAAAGTCCTCGGCAGAAAGTGGCATAGAACACTGTGGGAGAGGGGTAAGGCTGAGCTGGTGTCCAGACAGGAGGCTGTTGCAATTTCAAAAGAAAGACAAGTTGATCCTGAAGAGATGAAGGCCAAAGTAAAAAGTCGTGGCAAAGAAAGTGATTACCAAGGCCTAGCAACGGTGGAGTTAGAGAGGCAGGAAGTTAGTGAAGAGGATTATGAATATTTTTCATAAGGATGCAGGAATTGATAGATGAGTTTCATTTTAAATCTATTGATCTTCAGGTGTCTTTGGAACACCCTGTTGGAAATTTAGATCATGAATTCAGGAAAAATTTAGTGTTAGTGACCTGTGCCCAGGAGTTGTTTGGAAGGAGGCTTTGAAATTGTATACTTTTTGAGCTTGTCTGGGGAGACACTAGTAAGCAGTTTATAGAAAGAGTCAAAATAAGAACCATTTATGGGAAGAGGAACAATGACAGAGATTCAAAAGGGATCAAATAGAGTACCAGTAGCATACCGGATCCTCTACACCAAGGAAAGCGGCAAGTTTTTGCTATCCGGTCTCTTCATTTTAAAGATATATTCTTCCCTTTGCAAGTGGTATTTTGTCATTATGCAAACACCCAGTTCAGTATTAGCTTTTTACTTAAACATTTTCACATCCATTGATTATCTTTACCTGAATGAATTATTTCATTTGGGAGTTGAAAATGGTGATTTTTGTAATTTTATTTACTATTCTGGTTTTACTACTTGGCATTTTTCTGAAAAGACAAGCTTCCTCTCATCTACTGACGTTGGTTTCTCTGAAATACAGTTTCTATTAAAAGTCAAAATATATTTTTAATGCTTTGTGTGTAATTATTTTCAAAGCACAGAGTTGGTGTGATAATCACCTTAGAGGAAGAAAATGAATAGAATAGCCAGGCTTCCAGCCAATGGTAGTTAGCCCCAAGATCCTTGACGTAAAAATTCTACTTGTGTTTCTCCACACTTCCAGTCCCTCTTCTGTTCATGGACACTTAAGGTTCTGTCATTAATAAGTTTATCTACCCTTTATGACTTACTTGAATTTCTTGTCACAGTATGTTTATGGGCCATCATGTGAAACAACATATAGTTTTGCTTTGTTCTTAAGTTATCATGCTCAACTTTTAAGGAGGGGCTCTTAGTATTTGGGAATACATGAACTTTAGTTTCTTCATTTGCTTCATTCTTTCTTTAGATTTTGTCTACATCCTGTTTATTTTACTATTTCCAAACTCCTGTAAGCACAGTCAGCCCCCAGTCTCTGGCCCGAAGCAGCATGCAATCTTATCAGCACCTCTCTGTACTTGAGGTTGTGCCCCCTCGCAGTGTCTGGTCAGCTGCACTGACCAGAAATGTACTGAATTTTCTAGTAAAAAGTACTTACCACTAATGTGTAATGCTACTATTGAGTTTTAAAAGTTTATTTTCTGTAGGTTCATTAAAAAATATAAAACATTTCATGCTAAAGTTTATACTGGTAAACATGTATAGATTATTTTCATATGTCACAGTGTTGGCATAGATCCAAGACTTTCAATTCATTTTTAAGTTTTATTCTCTGACGAATCTCATGAGTGGGAAAAAAACCCACTATCCTGGTCTGTTCCTAAGGTCTATACAAGTCAAATCTATTGTATTACACTTTTTTGTTTCTATGTTTATATTCACTGCTTCATTAATAAATGAAGAACAAGACTTGATTGTGTATATAAGATGTACAGACAGCTTACCCTTAAAAGAGTTATTAAGAAGAATATTTTGCTACTTATCTTGAAGTGGGGCATTAATGTAAGCAGATTGAAGTCAGGTTAACATTTTTAATTTGTTCTTGTAGGAGATGTTTACGTAGATTTAGTTATTGAAATGTTTGAGTTCCCTACTTTATCCTAGCCTTTTCATTTCTTTTTAGAACATTGATACTAAGTTTTACAGCCTGACGGGAAATTGTTTAAGCTATTATTTAAAAGAAACATCCAATAGCATGCGGTTGCTCTGGGGTGTTTTAAATAAATATTTACTAAGTAGGTTTTTATGTAAAGATATCACTTGTCATAAGCATGTTGGGCTAAACAGTCATGTGTCTGTTATGTACCATGTGTTGGGATAGACTAATTTTTTTCCTCTACTTGCTATTTGAATTATTGTTTACAAATAAAGTAGCTTATGAAGTAGGTAATGAAATAGCCCAGAGGATCTTATGTCTCTTACTCAAAGTCATAAAACTACAAAGATCTAAAATAGGGAGCCAAATTCATTAGTCTTCCTTATTTTATACATTTTTGCTGAACTATAGAAAATACCTCACAATATTATTATAAGATTGGAAATAAGAAGAAGAAAAAACACCAGTACAACTTTCGTGTGAACGTATGTGTGCATGGACTTGACTTGGGGAGATTGGTTTGGATGGGAGTGCAGAGTATCTTGTTTTGTTTCCTGTGGGTGCACATGTGCTGCCTTCCTGGTGGTGCTCATTAGACTCCCTTATCCTAGGCATATGGTTCCATTTCTCAGGTCTAATCTAGATGAAATGTCCTCAGTCAGCTAATTTGTATAAGCTGTAAAAATATTTTAAATATGTGGAATCATTTTTCTGCTACTTTTGACAAACCAAGTGCATCATTAATTTGCAGTGTCTGGTTTTTTACAAGAAAACTTTGTGTCTCTCTTTGAATAGAAAGATGAAAACTACAGAAGCCTCCCACGGGATACTAGTAATTGGTCCAACCAGTTTCAGAGAGATAGTGCGCGCTCATCTCTGAGTGCTAGTCACCCGATGGTGGACAAGTGGCTGGAGAAGCAAGAACAGGTAACATAAATAAATTCTGCTATATGTGTCTTTGATATAACTTCCTAACCCACACATCAAAATGTTTCCCTCCATTACAATGATGATTAAAGGTAAATTATTCTAACACACATTAGTTAAGTAACAGGCTCTGTGTCAGTTTCTATAACATTAATATAGAGTATTTTGAGCGCAGGTGTCTCATAAGCAGTTATAAATATTTGCTGTATATTCTGAAACATCACAACTTCAGGGTTTGTTATGTGGCTGAGGCACAGATATTTGGGGTGAATAATGCAATTTATGAGTGGGCTTTCAAGACTACTTATGGACTCTTCATTCATAGGCAGTAAGCCAAAGGATATGAAGAGGCAAATTAAAATTTTGTTAAACCTGACTTCACTTTATGAGAAAAATATTTGCTATGGTGTTGTTTCAGAATTTAGATTATTTTTCAGGTTTGGGGACTTATCCTTTCATACATATCAGGGACCTATTTGAGAATTTTAAGTTTTTAGGATTGCTTAGTTCACTCTGCATGGTAGCCACCTATAATTCATGAAATTGGAATTGCTTACCACTCAGTGTAAATAACAGCTTCCTGTCATGGGAGGAAGGATTGTTTCCAGAGTTGTTATGTACGTGTTCTCTTCATATGAAGACTAAGAATTTATCTGGTATAATTTGTTGTATAAAAATAAAATTCTTCCAGTGTTGTTTTTTTAAAGTCTTAATTATTTATTGTCTGTTACAGTGTTTTCTTTATAGTTTTAATAGTTTTGATGTTAAAAATTCCCTTAGTTGGTTATTTCATCACTTAGTTTTTCTCTTAAAATGTTCATATGGTTGGGAGACTAGGTGGAGCACTCAGTGAGAGAATGTTTTGTTGTTTATCTGTTTCAATAATTTAAAAAATTATTAATAATTATGTTGCCTAGATATGGAATAGCTGTTTTTCAATTTAGATTAATGATATCAGTGGAAAGAAGTTCTATTTTACTTAATTAATCTCAGTCTGTTTTATGGCATCAACCTTCTAAAATAATTTGTGTATGTGGGGTGTTGTAATATAACTGTTAAAAAGGGCAGTTTACCTTTGACACCAGTGATGGTAAGGCAAAGGTACTAATTTCTGTTCTATAGCAAATGTTGGCATACAAAACATAGGGCGATTGAAATAATTTTAAGTAATTAAGAAACCATGGAAGTTCTACTCAGGAAAAACATAATTTTCTCAAAATAATACAGATTTTTAAACTAATTGGTGTTATTTCATTATCACTTTGAAGAAAATGTTGTTAAGATTGAGACAGTTTAGAATGGGCCTGGAGTCAGACCAGCTGATTATCAGCTATTTACCATGTATGATATTTGATATGAGATTGGGGCACATTGTTAATTTTGTCCAGACCTCAGTTTATTCATGTGTGAAATGGGATAATCATAGAATATGCCTCACATAGTTGCTGTATCAAGTGATAGAATATCTGCCAAGGAGCTACAATCATGCCTGGTTAAAGTGGTCTGCTGATAACGGAAGATCTAGATTGTGTAAAGAAATGTTACTCATTAATAAGAAGCCTGGAGGAAAGGAAGGACTCACTGGGAATCTGGATTCTCTGTCTCTTCCGGGAGCCTTTACAGGGCTTCTGGCTCTGTGCACTTGAGCTGATCCTTTCTTGCCGGAGCTCCCACCATCCTATGCTTGCACAGAGGAAGAGAAACAGTGCCCTTTGCTTCTTCCTGGCGCGTTTTTAAAGCAAGCCCCCCCCCCCCCCACCCCCACCCCACACACACACACCAACAGATTCCCCTCCTGTTTTGATGTGGGGAATTGGATTACTTTCCTGCCCAGGCCTAAATCAGAGGGGGTAAGAGTTACCAGTCTTGGCTTAGACTGATTGAGCCTGACCTCCCTGAGCTGGGGGCGGGGTATGGCCCCTTCCCTCCCCTGAAACTAAGCCGCTCATCCTTGAATGTGGTCGGTCAGGTTCTGTTAAAGCAAGGAGAAGATACAGTTAGCTAAATATGTAAATATGACCATTTTTATTGCATGATTAGGAGAAAAAAATTGTCAGCCTGGAGTTTAAAAAGTATGATACATTTAATTATATTCTAAAAATATAACTTTTATCTTGCTACTGCGGTTTCAGATCTTTTTTTAAGGAAGTAATACAGTTTTTCTTTGTAAAGTTGTATAAAATGCTTTCTTTTTTAAGTCAAAGGGATTGCATATAGAAACTACACACACTTTTTTACCTAAAGACTGTCTTGATTAGTTTCTGTTGAAGTTTTTTGAAGTATTTCTTCCATGATAAGTAAGTTTTGTAAAAATAAGTACTTCCTGACTCTGGGTAGTCTAATGTAGATGACATTAGCTATGATTTCTGAGCCTAAAACCATCTTTTCCCTTGACTTAAGTTGAAAAATGATTATCCACTCACTAAATTCACGTAAGGAAGATAATTAACTAGATTGAAATCTGTTTAACTGGACAAGAACAGCAAAAACTAATCAAACCCATGTTAAAACTTTGGCTAAAAGTAAGCGTAGTTGTTTGGGCAGAAGGGATCTAATAGGTTAGGGTGCATACACTGGAAATCTCTTCCAGCCATTCCTGTTTAATTGTGGATTTACTCTTTTAACTGTTCTGTATGAGTCATCTGACTTTAAGGGCCTGATATCTTGTCTGTGGCTTTTTTCCTCATTAGTTTTTGCCATTAAAATATAATAAAGAGAATGGCATCACATAGATAAAAGAGTGTTTTATATGGTTAAAGAAAATCAACCCTCTGCCTGTCTGATTTGGGATCACCAGGGTGGAACTGATGGCTGTCTTCCTTGTGCCGTCGGCCTGAGGAGGTCAATAGAGTCCTGAGTTTATATGCTTCCAATGGTTTTAGCTTTGCTCTATTTCCTACTAGAGTGCTTGTCTCTCATTATCTCTGTTTTTCGAAGGCAATTATGACCACATCAGCCTTGCCCGTGGGAATAAACAATAGGAATGCAAAGGACAGTCGAGTATGTAGAATGCTGAGTTGGCAGGCACCTCTGGAAAGCCGAATATGTCTTTGTCTTTTTGTGGGATTGGTCCTACCTAAGGGAATATTGAATCTCCTTGCACTCTGTTAGAATAGTGGTAAGTTACACATCTATAACCAAAGGTAGGTGATGTATCTTATTAGAACTCTGTACCAGGAAGCACTTGGAGTCAAGCTCAACATTTTTTCCAAAAACAGTAGCCATGCTTCCCAATGAGTAGTTCACCTTGTTCAGAATGGTCTATAGCTGAATCCTGTTATAAGGTTCACCTCAGAAGGCAGGGGATTGTGTATTTTTCAAAGATCATCCTTTCCTTAGGTCAGTCTTAGGACTTCGTTTTTCTGAGAGATCTCAGAGGAAACACAAAGGATTTGAAAAATAAATGGGTTGTTGTTGTATTGCCATGAAAAACTGTTAATGCTTCTGACATTTTGATTTGGAGACCAAAGAAACAATGAAAGCAACAAAACCCTTAATTCTGATGTTTAACAATGCTTTAAGAAATCTGAATTCTTTTTAACCATTACCACTGCCCTGTTTGTAGACTATAATTTAATGTTGGCAGTTAATAGATCATATGCTGACTTGTTCTTATATCCCACTGTTTATTGCAACTAATAAATTCCACAAAAGAGGAGGCAGCAATTTTAACAATACGTGATTGGAAGAATTTAGGACCAGAAGGTAGAGAGACCTTAAGGGAAGTTAAGCTAATTGGGAGCCTGCCATTTTCACTACCTTGTCTTGGTGAACAGGCCTGAAGCCAATTAGCAGAAATAGCACGGAGGTGCTAGGAATGTTCCAGCCTCAGTGTAAACTCTATTATAGGGGAGCGACTGCCCTGACCTTTAGAGAAAAATCCATGTTCTACAGTTCTTTCCATCATGCAAAAGCTTCATCTAATATGCAGATTATACTGAAGGAGGCAAACTGTGAGGAAAACTACCTGAAATGTTTGGTGATGACACAATTCAAGTGGGACATTGCATTATCCCCTTACCCTTGTACCCTTGCCTGCACACCCCATCATTCAGTATCAGGTCTCAGAGTCTCCAGGTCAGGATTCTTAGGAGCAATTTCAGTGTCTTTTTTTTTCTTACTGTTTTATGCACTTTTATCACTATCTTTAGCCATGATGCTTTTGCATTATCCTTCTTCATGCCGAACAAAACATTCCTGACCTGCTCATTAATTCCTTTTGAAGTGAAGATGGCTAACAGAGAGAGCGTGTCTGTTTTTTACATTAGCCTGTATTTGTTGAATCCTATATTAGGATGAGAAAATAGCTGAATGTTAAATAAATAGAAAACATATTTAAGTAAAATACTGCTATAACTATTCTAAAGTATTCTTCTGATACTTTTTAAACTTTGGAAAATATTTATGCATTATAACTAATATTCACATAATACATGATGAGTATATTCACAAATCATGGAAAAGGTATGTTTCTATGAAAGTGTTTTTAAATTTTATTATAATTTGATTAAGGCCTCATTTTTTAAGATCTAGGGCAAAAGTAGATTTTTTAAAAGTAGAGCTTATTTTGGATGCAAGTAAAACGATAGTAGTGAAGAAATATTTTAAACTTACCCAGATCGTACTTGGGGGAACTTTATAGTCAGTAAGTTATTGTGGTACCACGTTGTGCCTGTTTTCCGTGGTGTGATGAAATGATGGGTGTGGGGTGGCTAGGCCATGAGTTCTGCTTTCACATGTCTCGTCACAGCTGTTTTTTTCCTCTGATCTGCCTGTGTAGGGGAAGACTCCCTTCCTTTCCCAAGGGCTTAGTAGCCATAAGTTAAAAAAAATTCTCATTTCACTGACATTTAGAACCATCCAGAACACATAGTTAGTTTCCAGAATATGAAATGATCATAGTTTCTTAATTAAAAATTAGAAGATGACTTCTTCAGAAATCTGATTGTAACAGCTGCTGACTGGTCCGTGAAATGACTGCGGAGTCATCCTGCCACATCGTGCAGAAGCTGTAGAAGTTTTGACGTAGGAACAAACAGGGCTTCAGTTGTATCAGCCATCATTAATGGGATATAAGGTTAGTTCTGGTGCTGCCAGACAGTAACCGTAATGTGTTTGTTTGTTCATTTTTAAGTTACTTAACCCCCAGACACTGAGTAACCAAATGTCTCTTTGGGTTATCTGGTTAAAAATTATCAAAGTACCCTTGCCTCTAAACGATAAAATGCTGCAGTTTTCTATTAAAAGGAAGTGGATTTGTTAATAACATTTCCTAATTGGCATACTTTTGCAGAACTTGTGCAGAATCTAGCAACAGCAAGTGTAGAAACTAAAAACAAGATTGTTTTAAAATTAAATTGTTTCATTATAAAATGCCAGAGATTTTCTTTATATCAGAAATCTGCCGTGTTCACACCACCATCAAAAATAAAACAAAAACAACCTTTAAAAGAGAGTTGTCATGTCACCTGGCTATATTAATGCCAATAACATTATTTTGTTGAACCTTGATAATGATAACTGCCACATGTCTTACACTTATTTGAGTTTTAAAACAAAATGATTAAAGCATCCCATAGATATGGAACATTATTTTTTATGAGCCCTACATATTTCTGCTTTTATTATCAAAGAACCGTGGACTAGAAACATCAAGTGAAGAATATGGCTGGACGGTAGGGGCCCTGGTGGACATTCTTTGGAGGAGGACACGCTAATTTCAGTGGGAACCTTACCAGTAGCTGGCAGGACCACTTTGGGTAGCCTCCTGAGAGCAACAAGCAGTATTTCACCCTTAGGTAAATTCAGCAGTGAAGACACAGTATGAGTGAGCCTGAGGCTTGTGTGCCAGGATTGGAAACCTACCCTCATTCTCTGGTTGTGTGGTCTCATCCAGTTTGTGTAAACACTGCAAACTTCACTTTCACTGTGTACAAAAGGGGGAACATAATACCTGTTTGGTAGATACTTGCTTTGTGTGTGAAAATACGTGACATGGCACATGTGAAACCACGGATCCCTTTTCTGGTATAGTGTCGTGGGCACGTGTTTCATGCTGCGTTCCTTCCATCTTTACTTAGGTAAGAATAGATAGGCTTGAGTAACTAATTCTTTCCTTAAATAATATTGGGTTGACCAAAAAGTCTGTTATGTTTTTTTCCATATGATGGCTCTAATAGTGCTTAGTTTTCTTTGCACTATTAGAAACATTGGAAACAATTTTGTTAGATTGTATTGTGATATATCGGTGTGCATTTAAAAAAAAACTTATCAAAATTGGTGAAATTTTGTGCAGCGATTTTAATATCGAAGATGGGAGAAAATATACAACTTTTTTGGCATGTTATGCTTTATTGTTTCAAGAAAGGTAAAAATGCAACTGAAACGCAAAAAAAGATTTGTGCAGTGTGTGGAGAAGGTGCTGTACCTCATGAAACATGACAAAAGTGGTTTGTGAAGTTTCTTGGTGCTATTGACATGTCAGCCAAATGATTCTTTGCTGAGGGGCTGTCTCATGCATTGGAAGGCGTTTAGCAGCAGCCCTGGCCTCTACCCACTAGAAGCCAATAGCAGGGGACAGTTGATATACCCAAAATAACCAAATCAATAAAATTATTGGTGAAAATGAAAAATGTGTCTTTTATTTTAAGAAAAAAAAATAACAGACTTTTTGACCAACCCATTATTTCCTCCTTGCTTATTGGAAGTACGATTTGGTATGCTAGGCTGGTTCATTTTCATCTCTGTTGTATTTCTAATGCCCTTGTTATCCTTTCAGAATTGGATTCTAGCTTCTATGGCATCTTATCAGAATTAGAATAAAATTTAATCTTTTAAAATTATTTCTGGTTCTTTTCTAAAGAACGTAATCTGACACAAATGACATTAATTTTAATCTCTGTGTCTGTGTCATTTTTTATATTCATTTTGGTTTTGGCAAGCACATGCGATTTTAATACCATTAAACCTACGGATGTCATTTAAGAAAACTGAGTTTCTTAAAAAGGTGCTGCTTGACCGCTTGCTAAACATCCAGGTCCCTGTCTGCTATGAATGGCTTTTGGGGTGAATTATGCAGGGCAAGGGAGTACTGGGCAGTCCTGTTCCTCTATAACTGGCCGAATGGATTGCTTCTTTGGCCTGTGGCGCTAAAAGCTTGCAAACAGCAGGGGAGTGAATCAGAAATTCTACTGAGTGAAAAAATCTTTGGTAGTGTGTGGATTAACCTGCACAGGGAATCTGTTAGTAGCTGATGATTTTCTTGCTTGAGAATTCGGTCGCTAGTACGAAGCATGTAGAGCTTGCACTGTGGATAAAGATACATTTTCATTTTTAGCTGTAATCCTCAGGTGCCTTTTTATATTTTCATTGCAGGCGGTCTTAAAAATTTTTGTTGTGAGCTGAGCAACTGAATCTGCTGATGAAAAGAATACATACTTTACACACAGCCTCTCTTTATTCCCACCCATCTGCATGTCATTTGGTTTCAAAATTCTTTTTTTTATTTCTGCATTCAGTGAGCAGTGGAACTGCTTATTCTTTAAAATATACTGGTTGAGAAATTGCATTAGCATTTTCAGCCTACAGGATGTTCTCACTACTCATTTCCTAAAGCCCGCCTGTAGAAATAGTATCACTCATAAGCTAATTTTAGTTTTGGAATGGTATGATCTAGGTAGGTGTACTTTTTTAAAAAAAATTTATCAGCACTACACAGGATTTTTCCAGTTACCTTCAACATCGTTCTATAATGGTCCTGAAAAATTACTGTTTTAAGCGCTAAAACATTTTATCGAATGGTTTTATGTTCTTTTTCCCCCTCACTGATGCTGGGGTATATATGCCCAATAGTATTTTCATTGGGTCTATATTTCTAAGAGCTGTTTTTTTTCTTTATTTTTTTCTTTATTTCTCTGCTCTTATGGCTGAAAGGAGACTGTAGATCAGCTTTAACAGCTGAACAGATTATAAAGAAATTAAAGTACTGAAAATAAACATGAAGTTTCCACAACAAACTCCCGATGATATGTGGGGATGTTTTGGGGTGGGTTTTTGGGTTCCATTTCATGTATTATGTTATTACGCTCCTTTATAATAAGCATATGTTACTACTTTGAAATGTTTTTAATTTTAGCAAATCTGACTTCACAAGATTGGAAGAGTGAGCAACTTTTTTTTCTACAAATACTGTAATTCCAAAATTATAAGATGAAATAGCAGTATTGCTATTTATTGGAATAAAGTTAAAGCCTTTGAGAAGCATAGTCTTTTCCTACCTTTGATAATCTCTAATTCTCTAAGTAATTCATTAACCGACCATCTTGTGACAACTTCATATCCATTGAGAAATTAGAAGGAGTATTAGAGTAGTATCCTCCTGTGCTCCCACCACCAGGTTTACAAACCCAGTGGGGATTGTGCTCAGCCCGCCCCTGGTACCTGGAGAAGCTCCTCTGACCTCTCATAGGACAGCTGTCTTGCCCTGTATTGTCTGCCATCCTGTTCACAGTCTTAGGACTTTGCTCTTATCTCCAGCTCCTCTCTACACAGTCACAGAGTGTGTGTGTGTACTAGGTCTTTCAGATTAACACACACATACTCAATTAGCACGGCCTCTCTCCCCACAAGCCTTTGTCTCCCTGTTGCCTCTGCCTGACTTGCTGTCCCTCCCAGTTCACTGGTGCGGCTCCTTTTTATCTTTCAGGTGGGCAGGCACATATCACCTCTCTGTCTTTGAAGGAGCGTGTCTCTTCTCTCACCATCCTTTCCTTTTAACATTTAATAATTTGAATTTGTCTGTTTTTACATCTCTTTCCATATGTTAAAATGGCACAGGCATTTTTTTGTTTACAGTTGGTTTGTAGCTCCTAATAAGCTCCCATGTATTTTTGGGTGAACAGTGTTTCAATAAATTGAAAGGAAAAAAATCTCTATACTTTTTCTGATACCGTGTGAAGGATGGGATTTTGTCCAGTGGACGAGATGACCATTTATTTTATAATACCATATGATATGATGTAATTCTTATTAATTATGAGCCAAAATCTGCAGATATATAGAAGTCAAAGAAAACATAAATATTGAGACATTCATATGTAAGTTTATAAAACACAGTCACACTTTTGAGTCATTGATGTTTGCTTACATCATTGCTTGTCACTTTGCATCTTCACTTGGCAGAAAGATGGAAAATGATTTCAGGCTAAAGGATGAACATGTGGAAAAAAATTCTAAGTTCAGTCAAGGTAGAGCAGTGTTTCACTTCAGATAACTTGATGATGTGGTTGAGAGCACTGTCTTCCGTATCCAAAAGTTTATTTAATCCCTTCTCATCTTTCTCTGAGAGTATCTTGTAATTGAACATGGATTCAAGTGTTAAAAGGTGAGCACTACCAGTCTTTTCTCAATAATCTCTCAGCATCCTCATGATTTCTGCTGGACTCTAGTTGCTCAGGTAGCCCTGGGAAAGCCACCTGAGTCTTTTAAGGTTTTGTTGATGAGGTAATGGGAGGGTAGGACCTGCTATGACTTTCATAACTGAGGCTTTAGTGGAACATGAGGGGAAAAAAGGCCCCTTCCCAATGTTTTAGGCCCAGCATAGTCATGAATTCTGTTCTAAAATTATTGTATTACTTAAATGTTAAAAATATTTAGTCATAAAATATTAAATCACGCTTTGTATTATAACTAAAGTGACAGATAAAATTTTTAATTGGAAAAACAATATTTGAGCAAACCATTTGATTATATTTAATATTTTATAAACAATTGAGTTGAAAGCAATATAGTTAAAATGTTCTTTCCTGAATGTATTATATATTTCATTTGTTTGAGAGCTGTTTTTTGCTGTTTAAGAAAATTCTTTTTCGTAGAGTTTTGAGGTTATTTATTTTTATTAGAATCAAGATGAATTATACTATTACTCTTGGAACTCCAAGATGGCAAAAATTTATTTTCTTGTACAAATGAATTTTCTCATTCTAGAATAATGGAGTTTTGGTACCCATATGTTCAATTTATACTATAGATATTTTAAATTCTGATATATTAGCATGTTATATGTAGTATATAGGTTTTTGAAATTATTTTCTTCATTCAGTGCTCTCAACAAAGCTACTCTTTTTATACATAGATATTTGGTAGAATTGGATATTTGATATAAAATTGACCTTTAGAAATTATATTAAAAGAGAGAATAATATCCTTTGTTTCTTATGGAATTGCACAAAAAGTTTCTTAGTTACAGGAATTGATTTTGATATCAAGATGACACCACACAGGCTGTAGAGAGTTTTACTATTTTTAAAAAACTGATTGTGATAGTTGTCCCTATTCATTTCTTATTATCCACTGGGCTGGTCAAAGATTTGTCTGAGATAAGGGATTAGAATTAGGGTGTCCTTCCTGTTACCTTCGAAGACATTGGACTGCATGGGGAATGGTTTGATAACATGATTTTTTAAAAAATTATTTCATGGAAAATGGCATTTATCTGGTTTTTGCACAGGTAATATATTCATAGTTCCAAAAACAAAACATATACACGGTTATACAAAATACTGCCTTCCAGTCCCCAGCTCCCCTCTCCATTTGCATACTGTTACCAGCTTCTTGTGAATCCTTTCCAACAGATTATTCCTTCATGAGCAAGTGTGAAAATATATTTTCACATTTTTACTTAAATGCCGTCTAGCTCACCCGCCCTTCCTTCCTTCCTT